>CATVIB010000397.1:0-16099 GCA_958336395.1 Ctenicera cuprea
ATTACAATTACTACTACAATTACAATTACAATTACAATTACAATTACAATTACAATTACAATTACAATTACAATGGCAATTACAATTACAATTACAATTACAATTGTTGAAGGTTGAGGGGTTGAAGGTTGGTGGCTGAGGGTTTGAGGGGTTGAAGGTTGAGGAGTTAAATGTTGAAGTCTGAGAGGTTGAAGGTTGAAGGTTGAGGAGTTGAAGGTTGGTGGCTGAGGGGTTGAGGGGTTGAAGGTTGAGGAGTTAAATGTTGAAGTCTGACAGGTTGAAGGTTGCAGGTTGAGGAGTTGAAGGTTGAAAGTTGAAAGTTGAGGGGTTGAAGGTTGAAAGTTGAGGGGTTGAAGGTTATAGGTTGAAGGGTTGAGGGGTTGAAGGTTGAAGGTTGAGGAGTTAAAGGTTGAAGGTTGAGAGGTTGAAGGGTGCAGGTTGAGGGGTTGAAGGTTGAAGGTTGAAGGTTAACGGGTGGAAAGTTAAAGGTGCAGGGGTTAAATGTTGAATGCTGAAGGTTAACGGGTGGAAGGTTAAAGGTGCAGAGGTTAAATGTTGAATGTCGAAGGTTGAGAGGTTGAATGTTAAAGGTTAAGTGGTTGAAGGTTGAAGGTTCAGGGACTGAATGTTGGGGAGTTGAAGGTTGAAGGTTGAGGGCTTGAAGCTTGAAGGTTGAGGTGTTTAAGGTTGGAGGTTTAGGAGTTGAAGGTTGAGGGGTTGAAGGTTGAAGGTTGAGAAGTTGAAGGTTGATGGTTGAGGGGTTGAAGGTTGAAGGTTGTGGGGTTGAAGATTGAAAGTTGAGGGACTGAAGATTGAAGGTTGACTGGTTGAAGGTTACAGGTTGAGCGGTAGAAGGTTGAAGGTTGAGGGTTTGAAAGTTAAAGGTGAAGGGGTTGAAGGTCGAAGGTTGAGGGGTTAAAGATAGATGGTTGGGTGGTGGAAGGTTGAAAGTTGAGGGCTTGAAGGATAAAGGTAGAAGGTTGAGTGGTTAAAGGTTGAAGGTTAAGTGGTTGAAGATCGAAGGTTGAGGGGTTAAAGGTTGAAGGTTGAAGGAGTTGAAGGTTGAAGGTTGAGGGGTTGAAGGTTGGAGGTTGAACGTTGAAGGGTTGAAGGTTGCAGGTTGAGGGGTTGAAGGATGACGGTTGAGGGGTTGAAGGTTGAAGGTTGAAGGAGTTGAAGGTTGAAAGTTGAGGGGTTGAAAGTTAAAGGTTGAAGGTTGAAACAGTTGAAGGTTGAAGGTTGAGGGGTTGATGGTTGAAGGTCGAAGGTTGAGGGGTTAAAGGTTGAAGGTTGAAGGAGTTGAACGTTGAAGGTTGAGGGGTTGAAGGTTGGAGGTTGAACGTTGAGGGGTTGAAGGTTGAAGGTTGAAGAGTTGAAGGTTGAAGGTTGAGGGGTTGAAGGTTGAAGGTTGAGGGGTTGAAGGTTGAAGGTTGAGGGGTTGAAGGTTAAAGGTTGATGGGTTGAAGGTTGAGGGGTTGAAGGTTGGAGGTTGAACGTTGAAGGGTTGAAGGTTGCAGGTTGAGGGGTTGAAGGATGACGGTTGAGGGGTTGAAGGTTGAAGGTTGAAGGAGTTGAAGGTTGAAAGTTGAGGGGTTGATGGTTGAAGGTCGAAGGTTGAGGGGTTAAAGGTTGAAGGTTGAAGGAGTTGAACGTTGAAGGTTGAGGGGTTGAAGGTTGGAGGTTGAACGTTGAGGGGTTGAAGGTTGAAGGTTGAGGAGTTGAAGGTTGAAGGTTGAGGGGTTGAAGGTTGAAGGTTGAAGGAGTTGAACGTTGAAGGTTGAGGGGTTGAAGGTTGAAGGTTGAAGGTTGAGGGGTTGAAGGTTAAAGGTTGATGGGTTGAAGGTTGAGGGGTTGAAGGTTGAAGTTAGATTGGTTGAAGGTTGAAGGTTGAGGGCTTGAAAGTTGAAGGTTGGGAAGTTGAAGGTTGAAGGTTAAGTGGTTGAATATTGAGGGGTTGAAGGTTGAAGATTGAGGGGTTGAAGGTTGAAGGTTGAAGGTTGAAGATTGAGAGGTTGAAGGTTAAAGGTTAAGTGGTTGAAGGTTGAAGGTTGAGGGACTGAATGTTGGGGAGTTGAAGGTTGAAGGTTGAGGGCTTGAAGGTCGAAGGTTGAGGTGTTTAAGTTTGGAAGTTTAGGAGTTGAAGATTGAGGGGTTGAAGGTTGAAGGTTGAGAAGTTGAAGGTTGATGGTTGAGGGGTTAAAGATCGAAGGTTGAGGGGTTAAAGGTTGAAGGTTGAAGGAGTTGAAAGTTGAAGGTTGAGGGGTTGCAGGTTGGAGGTTGAACGTTGAGGGGTTGAAGGTTGAAGGTTGAGGGGTTAAAGGATGAAGGTTGAGGGGTTGAAGGTTGAAGGTTGAAGGATTTGAAGGTTGGAAGTTGAGGGGTTGAAGGTCAAAGGTTGATGGTTGAAGGAGTTGAAGGTTGAAGGTTGAGGGGTTAATGGTTAAAGGTTGATGGGTTGAAAGTTGAGGGGTTGAAGGTTGAAGGTTGGGAAGTTGAAGGTTGAAGGTTAAGGGGTTGAATATTGAGGGGTTGAAGGTTGAAGACTGAGGGGTTGAAGGTTGTAGGTTGAAGGGTGAGAGGTTGAAGGTTAAAGGTTAAGTGGTTGAAGGTTGAAGGTTGAGGAACTGAATGTTGGGGAGTTGAAGGTTGAAGGTTGAGGGCTTGAAGGTTGAAGGTTGAGGTGCTTAATGTTGGAGGTTTAGGAGTTGAAGGTTGAGGGGTTGAAGGTTGAAGGTTGAGAAGTTGAAGGTTGATGGTTGAGGGGTTGAAAGTTGAAGGTTGTGGGGTTGAAGATTGAAAGTTGAGGGACTGAAGATTGAAGGTTGACTGGTTGAAGGTTACAGGTTGAGCGGTAGAAGGTTGAAGGTTGAGGCTTTGAAAGTTGAAAGTTAAAGGTTAAGGGGTTGAAGGTCGAAGGTTGAGGGGTTAAAGATAAATGGTTGGGTGGTTGAAGGTTGAAAGTTGATGGCTTGAAGGATGAAGGTTGAGGGGTTGAAGGATGAAGGTTGAGCGGTTGAAGGTTGAATGTTGAAGGAGTTGAAGGTTGAAAGTTGAGGGGTTGAAGGTTAAAGGTTGAACGTTGAAGGAGTCGAAAGTTGAAGGTTGAGGGGTTGAAGGTTTATGGTCGAAGGTTGAGTTGTTAAAGGTTGAAGGTTGAAGGAGTTGAAGGTTGAAGGTTGAGGGGTTGAAGGTTGGAGGTTGAAGGTTGAGGGGTTGAAGGTTGAAGGTTGAGGAGTTGAAGGTTGAAGGTTGATTGGTTGAAGGTTGGAGGTTGAAGGTTGAGGGGTTGAAGGTTGAAGGTTGAGGGCTTGAAGGTTGAAGGTTGAGGTGTTTAAGGTTGGAGGATTAGGAGTTGAAGGTTGAGGGGTTGAAGGTTGAAGGTTGAGAAGTTGAAGGTTGATGATTGAGGGGTTGAAGGTTGAAGGTTGTGGGGTTGAAGATTGAAAGTTAAGGGACTGAAGATTGAAGGTTGACTGGTTGAAGGTTACAGGTTGAGCGGTAGAAGGTTGAAGGTTGAGGGTTTGAAAGTTAAAGGTGAAGGGGTTGAAGGTCGAAGGTTGAGGGGTTAAAGATAGATTTTTGGCTGGTTGAAGGTTGAAAGTTGAGGGCTTGAAGGATGAAGGTAGAAGGTTGAGTGGTTAAAGGTTGAAGGTTGAAGAAGTTGAAGGTTGAAAGTTGAGGGGTTGAAGGTTAAAGGATGAGGAGTTGAAGGTTGAAGGTTGAGGGGTTGAAGGTTGGAGGTTGAGGGTTTGAAAGTTAAAGGTGAAGGGGTTGAAGGTCGAAGGTTAAGGGGTTGAAGATCGAAGGTTGAGGGGTTAAGGGTTGAAGGTTGAAGGAGTTGATGGTTGAAAGTTGAGGGGTTGAAGGTTAAAGGTTGAAGGTTGAAGGAGTTGAAGGTTGAAGGTTGAGGGGTTGAAGGTTGAAGGTCGAAGGTTCAGGGGTTAAAGCTTGAAGGTTGAAGGAGTTGAAGGTTGAAGGTTGAGGGGTTGAAGGTTGGAGGTTGAACGTTGAGGGGTTGAAGGTTGAAGGTTGAGGAGTTGAAGGTTGAAGGTTGAGGGGTTGAAGGTTGAAGGTTGAGGGGTTGAAGTTTGAAGGTTGAGGGATTGAAGGTTAAAGGTTGATGGGTTGAAGGTTGAAGGTTGAAGGAGTTGAAGGTTGAAAGTTGAGGGGTTGAAGGTTAAAGGGTTGAAGGTTGAAGGAGTTGAAGGTTGAAGGTTGAGGGGTTGAAGGTTGAAGGTCGAAGGTTGAGGGGTTAAAGGTTGAAGGTTGAAGGAGTTGAAGGTTGAAGGTTGAGGGGTTGAAGGTTGGAGGTTGAACGTTGAGGGGTTGAAGGTTGAAGGTTGAGGGGTTGAAGGATGAAGGTTGAGGGGTTGAAGGTTGAAGGTTCATGGAGTTGAAGGTTGAAAGTTGAGGGGTTGAAGGTTAAAGGTTGAAGTTTGGAGGAGTTGAAGGTTGAAGGTTGAGGGGTTGAAGGTTGAAGGTCGAAGGTTGAGGGGTTAAAGGTTGAAGGTTGAAGGAGTTGAAGGTTGAAGGTTGAGGGGTTGAAGGTTGGAGGTTGAACGTTGAGGGGTTGAAGGTTGAAGGATGAGGAGTTGAAGGTTGAAGGTTGAGGGGTTGAATGTTGAAGGTTGAGGGGTTGAAGGTTCAAGGTTGAGGGGTTGTAGGTTAAAGGTTGATGGGTTGAAGGTTGAGGGGTTGAAGGTTGAAGTTAGAGGGGTTGAAGGTTGAAGGTTGATTGCTTGAAAGTTAAAGGTTGGGAAGTTAAAGGTTGAAGGTTAAGGGGTTGAATATTGAGGGGTTGAAGGTTGAAGATTGAGGGGTTGAAGGTTGAAGGTTGAAGGTTGAGAGGTTGAAGGTTAAAGGTTAAGTGGTTGAAGGTTGAAGGTTGAGGGACTGAATGTTGGGGATTTGAAGGTTGAAGGTTGAGGGCTTGAAGGTTGAAGGTTGAGGTGTTTAAGGTTGGAGGTTTAGGAGTTGAAGGTTGAAGGTTGAGGGGTTGAAGGTTGAAGGTCGAAGGTTGAGGGGTTAAAGGTTGAAGGTTGAAGGAGTTGAAGGTTGAAGGTTGAGGGGTTGAAGGTTGGAGGTTGAACGTTGAGGGGTTGAAGGTTGAAGGTTGAGGGGTTGAAGGATGAAGGTTGTGGGGTTGAAGGTTGAAGGTTGAAGGAGTTTAAGATTGAAAGTTGAGGGGTTGAAGGTTAAAGGTTGAAGGTTGAAGGAGTTGAAGGTTGAAGGTTGAGGGGTTGAAGGTTGAAGGTCGAAGGTTGATTGGTTAAAGGTTGAAGGTTGAAGGAGTTGAAGGTTGAAGGTTGAGGGGTTGAAGGTTGGAGGTTGAACGTTGAGGGGTTGAAGGTTGAAGGTTGAGGAGTTGAAGGTTGAAGGTTGAGGGGTTGAAGCTTGAAGGTTGAGGGGTTGAAGGTTGAAGGTTGAGGGGTTGAAGGTTAAAGGTTGATGGGTTGAAGGTTGAGGGGTTGAAGGTTGAAGTTAGAGGGGTTGAAGGTTGAAGGTTGAGGGCTTGAAAGTTGAAGGTTGGGAAGTTGAAGGTTGAAGGTTAAGGGGTTGAATATTGAGGGGTTGAAGGTTGAAGATTGAGGGGTTGAAGGTTGAAGGTTGAAGGTTGAGAGGTTGAAGGTTAAAGGTTAAGTGGTTGAAGGTTGAAGGTTGAGGGCTTGAAGGTTGAAGGTTGTGGTGTTTAAGGTTGGAGGTTTAGGAGTTGAAGGTTGAGGGGTTGAAGGTTGAAGGTTGAGGAGTTGAAGGTTGAAGGTTGAGGGGTTGAAGGTTGGAGGTTGAAGGTTGAGGGGTTGAAGGTTGAAGGTTGAATGCTTGAAGGTTGAAGGTTGAGGTGTTTAAGGTTGGAGGTTTAGGAGTTGAAGGTTGAGGGGTTGAACGTTGAAGGTTGAGAAGTTGAAGGTTGATGGTTGAGGGGTTGAAGGTTGAAGGTTGTGGGGTTGAAGATTGAAAGTTGAGGGACTGAAGATTGAAGGTTGACTGGTTGAAGGTTACAGGTTGAGCGGTAGAAGGTTGAAGGTTGAGGGTTTGAAAGTTAAAGGTGAAGGGGTTGAAGGTCGAAGGTTGAGGGGTTAAAGATAGATGGTTGGCTGGTTGAAGGTTGAAAGTTGAGGGCTTGAAGGATGAAGGTAGAAGGTTGAGTGGTTAAAGGTTGAAGGTTGAAGAAGTTGAAGGTTGAAAGTTGAGGGGTTGAAGGTTAAAGGTTAAAGGTTGAAAGAGTTGAAGGTTGAAGGTTGAGGGGTTGAAGGTTGGAGGTTGAGGGTTTGAAAGTTAAAGGTGAAGGGGTTGAAGGTCGAAGGTTAAGGGGTTGAAGATCGAAGGTTGAGGGGTTAAAGGTTGAAGGTTGAAGGAGTTGATGGTTGAAAGTTGAGGGGTTGAAGGTTAAAGGTTGAAGGTTGAAGGAGTTGAAGGTTGAAGGTTGATTGGTTGAAGGTTGAAGGTCGAAGGTTCAGGGGTTAAAGGTTGAAGGTTGAAGGAGTTGAAGGTTGAAGGTTGAGGGGTTGAAGGTTGGAGGTTGAACGTTGTGGGGTTGAAGGTTGAAGGTTGAGGAGTTGAAGGTTGAAGGTTGAGGGGTTGAAGGTTGAAGGTTGAGGGGTTGAAGGATGAAGGTTGAGGGGTTGAAGGTTAAAGGTTGAAGCAGTTGAAGGTTGAAAGTTGTGGGGTTGAAGGTTAAAGGTTGAAGGTTGGAGGAGTTGAAGGTTGAAGGTTGAGGGGTTGAAGGTTGAAGGTCGAAGGTTGAGGGGTTAAAGGTTGAAGGTTGAAGGAGTTGAAGGTTGAAGGTTGAGGGGTTGAAGGTTGGAGGTTGAACGTTGAGGGGTTGAAGTTTGAAGGATGAGGAGTTGAAGGTTGAAGGTTGAGGGGTTGAATGTTGAAGGTTGAGGGGTTGAAGGTTGAAGGTTGAGGGGTTGTAGGTTAAATGTTGATGGGTTGAAGGTTGAGGGGTTGAAGGTTGAAGTTAGAGGGGTTGAAGGTTGAAGGTTGAGGGCTTGAAAGTTAAAGGTTGGGAAGTTAAAGGTTGAAGGTTAAGGGGTTGAATATTGAGGGGTTGAAGGTTGAAGGTTGAAGGTTGAGAGGTTGAAGGTTAAAGGTTAAGTGGTTGAAGGTTGAAGGTTGAGGGACTGAATGTTGGGGATTTGAAGGTTGAAGGTTGAGGGCTTGAAGGTTGAAGGTTGAGGTGTTTAAGGTTGGAGGTTTAGGAGTTGAAGGTTGAAGGTTGAGGGGTTGAAGGTTGAAGGTTGATGGGTTGAAGGTTGAGGGGTTGAAGGTTGAAGGTTGGGAAGTTGAGGGTTGAAGGTTAAGGGGTTGAATATTGAGGGGTTGAAGGTTGAAGACTGAGGGGTTGAAGGTTGAAGGGTGAGAGGTTGAAGGTTAAAGGTTAAGTGGTTGAAGGTTGAAGGTTGAGGAACTGAATGTTGGGGAGTTGAAGGTTGAAGGTTGAGGGCTTGAAGGTTGAAGGTTGAGGTGTTTAAGGTTGGAGGTTTAGGAGTTGAAGGTTGAGGGGTTGAAGGTTGAAGGTTGAGAAGTTGAAGGTTGATGGTTGAGGGATTGAAGGTTGAAGGTTGTGTGGTTGAAGATTGAAAGTTGAGGGACTGAAGATTGAAGGTTGACTGGTTGAAGGTTACAGGTTGAGGGGTAGAAGGTTGAAGGTTGAGGGTTTGAAAGTTAAAGGTTAAGGGGTTGAAGGTCGAAGGTTGAGGGGTTAAAGATAAATGGTTGGGTGGTTGAAGGTTGAAAGTTGATGGCTTGAAGGATGAAGGTTGAGGGGTTGAAGGATGAAGGTTGAGGGGTTGAAGGTTGAATGTTGAAGGAGTTGAAGGTTGAAAGTTGAGGGGTTGAAGGTTAAAGGTTGAACGTTGAAGGAGTCGAAGGTTGAAGGTTGAGGGGTTGAAGGTTGAGGGTCGAAGGTTTAGTTGTTAAAGGTTGAAGGTTGAAGGAGTTGAAGGTTGAAGGTTGAGGGGTTGAAGGTTCGAGGTTGAAGGTTGAGGGGTTGAAGGTTGAAGGTTGAGGAGTTGAAGGTTGAAGGTTGAGGGGTTGAAGGTTGGAGGTTGAAGGTTGAGGGGTTGAAGGTTGAAGGTTGAGGGCTTGAAGGTTGAAGGTTGAGGTGTTTAAGGTTGGAGGATTAGGAGTTGAAGGTTGAGGGGTTGAAGGTTGAAGGTTAAGAAGTTGAAGGTTGATGGTTGAGGGGTTGAAGGTTGAAGGTTGAGGGGTTGAAGATTGAAAGTTGAGGGACTGAAGATTGAAGGTTGACTGGTTGAAGGTTACAGGTTGAGCGGTAGAAGGTTGAAGGTTGAGGGTTTGAAAGTTAAAGGTGAAGGGGTTGAAGGTCGAAGGTTGAGGGGTTAAAGATAGATGGTTTGCTGGTTGAATGTTGAAAGTTGAGGGCTTGAAGGATGAAGGTAGAAGGTTGAGTGGTTAAAGGTTGAAGGTTGAAGAAGTTGAAGGTTGAAAGTTGAGGGGTTGAAGGTTAAAGGTTAAAGGTTGAAGGAGTTGAAGGTTGAAGGTTGAGGGGTTGAGGGTTGGAGGTTGAGGGTTTGAAAGTTAAAGGTGAAGGGGTTGAAGGTCGAAGGTTAAGGGGTTGAAGATCGAAGGTTGAGGGGTTAAAGGTTGAAGGTTGAAGGAGTTGATGGTTGAAAGTTGAGGGGTTGAAGGTTAAAGGTTGAAGGTTGAAGGAGTTGAAGGTTGAAGGTTGAGGGGTTGAAGGTTGAAGGTCGAAGGTTCAGGGGTTAAAGGTTGAAGGTTGAAGGAGTTGAAGGTTGAAGGTTGAGGGGTTGAAGGTTGGAGGTTGAACGTTGAGGGGTTGAAGGTTGAAGGTTGAGGAGTTGAAGGTTGAAGGTTGAGGGGTTGAAGGTTGAAGGTTGAGGGGTTGAAGGTTGAAGGTTGAGGGGTTGAAGGTTAAAGGTTGATGGGTTGAAGGTTGAAGGTTGAAGGAGTTGAAGGTTGAAAGTTGAGGGGTTGAAGGTTAAAGGGTTGAAGGTTGAAGGAGTTGAAGGTTGAAGGTTGAGGGGTTGAAGGTTGAAGGTCGAAGGTTGCGGGGTTAAAGGTTGAAGGAGTTGAAGGTTGAAGGTTGAGGGGTTGAAGGTTGGAGGTTGAACGTTGAGGGGTTGAAGGTTGAAGGTTGAGGGGTTGAAGGATGAAGGTTCAGGGGTTGAAGGTTGATGGAGTTGAAGGTTGAAAGTTGAGGGGTTGAAGGTTAAAGGTTGAAGGTTGGAGGAGTTGAAGGTTGAAGGTTGAGGGGTTGAAGGTTGAAGGTCGAAGGTTGAGGGGTTAAAGGTTGAAGGTTGAAGGAGTTGAAGGTTGAAGGTTGAGGGGTTGAAGGTTGGAGGTTGAACGTTGAGGGGTTGAAGGTTGAAGGATGAGGAGTTGAAGGTTGAAGGTTGAGGGGTTGAATGTTGAAGGTTGAGGGGTTGAAGGTTGAAGGTTGAGGGGTTGTAGGTTAAAGGTTGATGGGTTGAAGGTTGAGGGGTTGAAGGTTGAAGTTAGAGGGGTTGAAGGTTGAAGGTTGATTGCTTGAAAGTTAAAGGTTGGGAAGTTAAAGGTTGAAGGTTAAGGGGTTGAATATTGAGGGGTTGAAGGTTGAAGATTGAGGGGTTGAAGGTTGAAGGTTGAAGGTTGAGAGGTTGAAGGTTAAAGGTTAAGTGGTTGAAGGTTGAAGGTTGAGGGACTGAATGTCTGGGATTTGAAGGTTGAAGGTTGAGGGCTTGAAGGTTGAAGGTTGAGGTGTTTAAGGTTGGAGGTTTAGGAGTTGAAAGTTGAAGGTTGAGGGGTTGAAGGTTGAAGGTCGAAGGTTGAGGGGTTAAAGGTTGAAGGTTGAAGGAGTTGAAGGTTGAAGGTTGAGGGGTTGAAGGTTGGAGGTTGAACGTTGAGGGGTTGAAGGTTGAAGGTTGAGGGGTTGAAGGATGAAGGTTAAGGGGTTGAAGGTTGAAGGTTGAAGGAGTTGAAGGTTGAAGGGTGAGGGGTTGAAGGTTGAAGGTCGAAGGTTGATTGGTTAAAGGTTGAAGGTTGAAGGAGTTGAAGGTTGAAGGTTGAGGGGTTGAAGGTTGGAGGTTGAACGTTGAGGGGTTGGAGGTTGAAGGTTGAGGAGTTGAAGGTTGAAGGTTGAGGGGTTGAAGGTTGAAGGTTGAGGGGTTGAAGGTTGAGGGGTTGAAGGTTGAAGTTAGAGGGGTTGAAGGTTGAAGGTTGAGGGCTTGAAAGTTGAAGGTTGGGAAGTTGAAGGTTGAAGGTTAAGGGGTTGAATATTGAGGGGTTGAAGGTTGAAGATTGAGGGGTTGAAGGTTGAAGGTTGAAGGTTGAGAGGTTGAAGGTTAAAGGTTAAGTGGTTGAAGGTTGAAGGTTGTGGTGTTTAAGGTTTTAGGTTTAGGAGTTGAAGGTTGAGGGGTTGAAGGTTGAAGGTTGAGGAGTTGAAGGTTGAAGGTTGAGGGGTTGAGGGTTGGAGGTTGAAGGTTGAGGGGTTGAAGGTTGAAGGTTGAGGGCTTGAAGGTTGAAGGTTGAGGTGTTTAAGGTTGGAGGTTTAGGAGTTGAAGGTTGAGGGGTTGAAGGTTGAAGGTTGAGAAGTTGAAGGTTGATGGTTGAGGGGTTGAAGGTTGAAGGTTGTGGGGTTGAAGATTGAAAGTTGAGGGACTGAAGATTGAAGGTTGACTGGTTGAAGGTTACAGGTTGAGCGGTAGAAGGTTGAAGGTTGAGGGTTTGAAAGTTAAAGGTGAAGGGGTTGAAGGTCGAAGGTTGAGGGGTTAAAGATAGATGGTTGGCTGGTTGAAGGTTGAAAGTTGAGGGCTTTAAGGATGAAGGTAGAAGGTTGAGTGGTTAAAGGTTGAAGGTTGAAGAAGTTGAAGGTTGAAAGTTGAGGGGTTGAAGGTTAAAGGTTAAAGGTTGAAGGAGTTGAAGGTTGAAGGTTGAGGGGTTGAAGGTTGGAGGTTGAGGGTTTGAAAGTTAAAGGTGAAGGGGTTGAAGGTCGAAGGTTAAGGGGTTGAAGATCGAAGGTTGAGGGGTTAAAGGTTGAAGGTTGAAGGAGTTGATGGTTGAAAGTTGAGGGGTTGAAGGTTAAACGTTGAAGGTTGAAGGAGTTGAAGGTTGAAGGTTGAGGGGTTGAAGGTTGAAGGTCGAAGGTTCAGGGGTTAAAGGTTGAAGGTTGAAGGAGTTGAAGGTTGAAGGTTGAGGGGTTGAAGGTTGGAGGTTGAACGTTGAGGGGTTGAAGGTTGAAGGTTGAGGAGTTGAAGGCTGAAGGTTGAGGGGTTGAAGGTTGAAGGTTGAGGGGTTGAAGGTTGAAGGTTGAGGGGTTGAAGGTTAAAGGTTGATGGGTTGAAGGTTGAAGGTTGAAGGAGTTGAAGGTTGAAAGTTGAGGGGTTGAAGGTTAAAGGGTTGAAGGTTGAAGGAGTTGAAGGTTGAAGGTTGGGGGGTTGAAGGTTGAAGGTCGAAGGTTGAGGGGTTAGAGGTTGAAGGTTGAAGGAGTTGAAGGTTGAAGGTTGAGGGGTTGAAGGTTGGAGGTTGAACGTTGAGCTGTTGAAGGTTGAAGGTTGAGGGGTTGAAGGATGAAGGTTGAGGGGTTGAAGGTTGAAGGTTGAAGGAGTTGAAGGTTGAAAGTTGAGGGGTTGAAGGTTAAAGGTTGAAGGTTGGAGGAGTTGAAGGTTGAAGGTTGAGGGGTTGAAGGTTGAAGGTCGAAGGTTGAGGGGTTAAAGGTTGAAGGTTGAAGGAGTTGAAGGTTGAAGGTTGAGGGGTTGAAGGTTGGAGGTTGAACGTTGAGGGGTTGAAGGTTGAAGGATGAGGAGTTGAAGGTTGAAGGTTGAGGGGTTGAATGTTGAAGGTTGAGGGGTTGAAGGTTGAAGGTTGAGGAGTTGTAGGTTAAAGGTTGATGGGTTGAAGGTTGAGGGGTTGAAGGTTGAAGTTAGAGGGGTTGAAGGTTGAAGGTTGAGGGCTTGAAAGTTAAAGGTTGGGAAGTTAAAGGTTGAAGGTTAAGGGGTTGAATATTGAGGGGTTGAAGGTTGAAGATTGAGGGGTTGAAGGTTGAAGGTTGAAGGTTGAGAGGTTGAAGGTTAAAGGTTAAGTGGTTGAAGGTTGAAGGTTGAGGGACTGAATGTTGGGGATTTGAAGGTTGAAGGTTGAGGGCTTGAAGGTTGAAGGTTGAGGTGTTTCAGGTTGGAGGTTTAGCAGTTGAAGGTTGAAGGTTGAGGGGTTGAAGGTTGAATGTTGAAGGAGTTGAAGGTTGAAGGTTGAGGGGTTGAAGGTTGGAGGTTGAACGTTGAGGGGTTGAAGGTTGAAGGTTGAGGGGTTGAAGGATGAAGGTTGAGGGGTTGAAGGTTGAAAGTTGAAGGAGTTGAAGGTTGAAAGTTGAGGGGTTGAAGGTTAAAGGTTGAAGATTGAAGGAGTTGAAGGTTGAAGGTTGAGGGGTTGAAGGTTGAAGGTCGAAGGTTGATTGGTTAAAGGTTGAAGGTTGAAGGAGTTGAAGGTTGAGGGGTTGAAGGTTGGAGGTTGAACGTTGAGGGGTTGAAGGTTGAAGGTTGAGGAGTTGAAGGTTGAAGGTTGAGGGATTGAAGGTTGAAGGTTGAGGGGTTGAAGGTTGAAGGTTGAGGGGTTGAAGGTTAAAGGTTGATGGGTTGAAGGTTGAGGGGTTGAAGGTTGAAGTTAGAGGGGTTGAAGGTTGAAGGTTGAGGGCTTGAATGTTGAAGGTTGGGAAGTTGAAGGTTGAAGGTTAAGGGGTTGAATATTGAGGGGTTGAAGGTTGAAGATTGAGGGGTTGAAGGTTGAAGGTTGAAGGTTGAGAAGTTGAAGGTTAAAGGTTAAGTGGTTGAAGGTTGAAGTTTGAGGGCTTGAAGGTTGAAGGTTGTGGTGTTTAAGGTTGGAGGTTTAGGAGTTGAAGGTTGAGGGGTTGAAGGTTGAAGGTTGAGAAGTTGAAGGTTGATGGTTGAGAGGTTGAAGATTGAAAGTTGAGAGACTGAAGATTGAAGGTTGACTGGTTGAAGGTTACAGGTTGAGGTTTAGAAGGTTGAAGGTTGAGGGTTTGAAAGTTAAACGTTAAGGGGTTGAAGGTCGAAGGTTGAGGGGTTAAAGATAAATGGTTGGGTGGTGGAAGGTTGAAAGTTGAGGGCTTGAAGGATGAAGGTTAAAGGTCGAGTTGTTAAAGGTTGAAGGTTAAGCGGTTGAAGATCGAAGGTTGAGGGGTTAAAGGTTGAAGGTTGAAGGAGTTGAAGGTTGAAGGTTGAAGGAGTTGAAGGTTGACAGTTGAGGGGTTGAAGGTTGAAGGTTGAGGGGTTGAAGGTTTAAGGTTGAAGGAGTTGAAGGTTGACAGTTGAGGGGTTGAAGGTTAAAGGTTGAAGGTTGAAGGAGTTGAAGGTTGAAGGTTGAGGGGTTGAAGATTTAAGGTCGAAGGTTGAGGGGTTGAATTTTGAAGGTTGAAGGAGTTGAATGTTGAAGGTTGGAGGTTGAATGTTGAGGGGTTGAAGGTTGAAAGTTGAGGGGTTGAAGGTTAAAGGTTAAAGGTTGAAGGAGTTGAAGGTTGAAGGTTGAGGGGTTGAAGGTTGGAGGTTGAGGGTTTGAAAGTTAAAGGTGAAGGGGTTGAAGGTCGAAGGTTAAGGGGTTGGAGATCGAAGGTTGAGGGGTTAAAGGTTGAAGGTTGAAGGAGTTGATGGTTGAAAGTTGAGGGGTTGAAAGTTAAAGGTTGAAGGTTGAAGGAGTTGAAGGTTGAAGGTTGAGGGGTTGAAGGTTGAAGCTCGAAGGTTCAGGGGTTAAAGGTTGAAGGTTGAAGGAGTTGAAGGTTGAAGGTTGAGTTGTTGAAGGTTGGAGGTTGAACGTTGAGGGGTTGAAGGTTGAAGGTTGAGGAGTTGAAGGTTGAAGGTTGAGGGGTTGAAGGTTGAAGGTTGAGGGGTTGAAGGTTGAAGGTTGAGTGGTTGAAGGTTAAAGGTTGATGGGTTGAAGGTTGAAGGTTGAAGGAGTTGAAGGTTGAAAGTTGAGGGGTTGAAGGTTAAAGGGTTGAAGGTTGAAGGAGTTGAAGGTTGAAGGTTGAGGGGTTGAAGGTTGAAGGTCGAAGGTTGCGGGGTTAAAGGTTGAAGGTTGAAGGAGTTGAAGGTTGAAGGTTGAGGGGTTGAAGGTTGGAGGTTGAACGTTGAGGGGTTGAAGGTTGAAGGTTGAGGGGTTGAAGGATGAAGGTTGAGGGGTTGAAGGTTGAAGGTTGATGGAGTTGAAGGTTGAAAGTTGAGGGGTTGAAGGTTGAAGGTCGAAGGTTGAGGGGTTAAAGGTTGAAGGTTGAAGGAGTTGAAGGTTGAAGGTTGAGGGGTTGAAGGTTGGAGGTTGAACGTTGAGGGGTTGAAGGTTGAAGGATGAGGAGTTGAAGGTTGAAGGTTGAGGGGTTGAATGTTGAAGGTTGAGGGGTTGAAGGTTGAAGGTAGAGGGGTTGTAGGTTAAATGTTGATGGGTTGAAGGTTGAGGGGTTGAAGGTTGAAGTTAGAGGGGTTGAAGGTTGAAGGTTGATTGCTTGAAAGTTAAAGGTTGGGAAGTTAAAGGTTGAAGGTTAAGGGGTTGAATATTGAGGGGTTGAAGGTTGAAGATTGAGGGGTTGAAGGTTGAAGGTTGAAGGTTGAGAGGTTGAAGGTTAAAGGTTAAGTGGTTGGAGGTTGAAGGTTGAGGGACTGAATGTTGGGGATTTGAAGGTTGAAGGTTGAGGGCTTGAAGGTTGAAGGTTGAGGTGTTTAAGGTTGGAGGTTTAGGAGTTGAAGGTTGAAGGTTGAGGGGTTGAAGGTTGAAGGTCGAAGGTTGAGGGGTTAAGGTTGAAGGTTGAAGGAGTTGAAGGTCGAAGGTTGAGGGGTTGAAGGTTGGAGGTTGAACGTTGAGGGGTTGAAGGTTGAAGGTTGAGGGGTTGAAGGATGAAGGTTGAGGGGTTGAAGGTTGAAGGTTGAAGGAGTTGAAGGTTGAAAGTTGAGGGGTTGAAGGTTAAAGGTTGAAGGTTGAAGGAGTTGAAGGTTGAAGGTTGAGGGGTTGAAGGTTGAAGGTCGAAGGTTGATTGGTTAAAGGTTGAAGGTTGAAGGAGTTGAAGGTTGAAGGTTGAGGGGTTGAAGGTTGGAGGTTGAACGTTGACGGGTTGAAGGTTGAAGGTTGAGGAGTTGAAGGTTGAAGGTTGAGGGGTTGAAGGTTGAAGGTTGAGGCGTTGAAGGTTGAAGGTTGAGGGGTTGAAGGTTAAAGGTTGATGGGTTGAAGGTTGAGGAGTTGAAGGTTGAAGTTAGAGGGATTGAAGGTTGAAGGTTGAGGGCTTGAAAGTTGAAGGTTGGGAAGTTGAAGGTTGAAGGTTAATGGGTTGAATATTGAGGGGTTGAAGGTTGAAGATTGAGGGGTTGAAGGTTGAAGGTTGAAGGTTGAGAGGTTGAAGGTTAAAGGTTAAGTGGTTGAAGGTTGAAGGTTGAGGGCTTGAAGGTTGAAGGTTGTGGTGTTTAAGGTTGGAGGTTTAGGAGTTGAAGGTTGATGGGTTGAAGGTTGAGGAGTTGAAGGTTGAAGGTTGAGGGGTTGAAGGTTGGAGGTTGAAGGTTGAGGGGTTGAAGGTTGAAGGTTGAGGGCTTGAAGGTTGAAGGTTGAAGGTTGAGGTGTTTAAGGTTGGAGGTTTAGGAGTTGAAGGTTGAGGGGTTGAAGGTTGAAGGTTGAGAAGTTGAAAGTTGATGGTTGAGGGGTTGAAGGAGTTGAAGGTTGAAAGTTGAGGGGTTGAAGGTTAAAGGGTTGAAGGTTGAAGGAGTTGAAGGTTGAAAGTTGAGGGGTTGAAGGTTGAAGGTCGAAGGTTGCGGGGTTAAAGGGGGATGGTTGAAGGAGTTGAAGGTTGAAGGTTGAGGGGTTGAAGGTTGGAGGTTGAACGTTGAGGGGTGAAGGTTGAAGGTTGAGGGGTTGAAGGATGAAGGTTGAGGGGTTGAAGGTTGAAGGTTGATGGAGTTGAAGGTTGAAAGTTGAGGGGTTGAAGGTTAAAGGTTCAAGGTTGGAGGAGTTGAAGGTTGAAGGTTGAGGGGTTGAAGGTTGAAGGTCGAAGGTTGAGGGGTTAAAGGTTGAAGGTTGTAGGAGTTGAAGGTTGAAGGTTGAGGGGTTGAAGGTTGGAGGTTGAACGTTGAGGGGTTGAAGGTTGAAGGATGAG
>CATVIB010000398.1:0-96525 GCA_958336395.1 Ctenicera cuprea
GGGAGAGGGAGAGGGAGAGGATAAATGTTTAATTGTTGTAGTGTATACAGATTACAGTGAGACTCTAAATGATGCGGAAATAGTTTTAATGTGATCTTTTGACATGGAGAAAGAACAACAAACAAATTTTATCGCACGGTCCCCACAGAAACGAAACGTTTTACCACATTGGATTGAGTGGTCTAACTAATAATGGCAAACTTGTGATGTTCACACTTGTAACTGAAGTATACTAAGTGAATGCATCTGATTCGTTATAATTGCTGCGAGTCAGCACTGAACAACGAATTAGTATATGGAAATGCCTTCGGAACAAGCGAGGTTTAGCAGACATTTTAATCAAAAGTAATTTGAAATTGTTGTTTTAATTCTTTCGACGTTACTACGAGAAAAGTATAGTATTCAGACTGGGTAGTATTCACGATCCCAGCAGGTTTTGGCACAACTTTTTTTAGGATTTTAGAACAATTTTAAGACTTTTTTTACATAGGCAAACGAAACGAAACACCCATTTTTCTTTCTTTATTAATTTGAACATATCAAATTTGGCAAATGTTGTCGTTAGTAATTTATCAAATTGGATAAGCATCATTTGTCAAAGAGTGAACAAATTCCTCAATAGTTTTACAAGAATACTAATATTACGTTTAATTTAAAAATTTTCTAAAATCTAAAATTTGATTAGTTCATTAGCAGGATAACAAGATGCAAACATTTAAAGTTTAGCTGTTACGTTTAGTAGCAATTTGGCGAACTGACGACGATTGGAATTCGCCAAATAACAAAATTCTCAATTTGCCGTTCTTTGTTTTCATATTTTTTTGTGAAATTCAGAAATAACTACATTAGTAAACATAAAACTTCTACTCGTCCACACGAGATGGCGCACATAAACCTGTAAAACACTTAGAACGCGACGACGCCACCTCTTGTGAACGTTGTGAACGAGTAGAAGCTTTATGTTTACAAAAATATTTTTTGAGTACAGTCATCACGTCGCAAAAATAGGGGGGTTAAAGAAATAACTCATAAATGGATTTTTTTTTGGTTAAACCATTTATTTAAGCGTAAAAAAAAACGAGTTTGTGAATTAGAACTCGGTCGGGAAATCAGAAAATGTTTTTGAAAGAGGTGCAAAAAATAACAGAATCATGGATTGTTCATTTCCATTGCATCCTACGTTAAAAGTAATCCCAAGAAACAAAAACTGATAAAATTCAGCGTACAAAGAAAAAAAAAGTTCTAGCCCTAATAGTTTCCAAAATACGCCTTTCCAAAGAACCCTAATTTTTGCCCCAATTTATTTTTTCAGATTTAACACATTTAAAATAATTTTTGTTGTACCAAAAAAAGTATTTTCTTTGTTAAAGCTTTCTTTTTTTTCTTAAAACATAGGGTTGGCCACTTAAAACTGCTTTTTAAATTCCCTGACTTTTCCCTGACTGATAAACTTCAGTTTTCCCTGACTCATTTTTATACTACAAAAGCCAAATTTCAACTGTATTTTTTTAAATAAAAATTGTAACCCAACATAAAAATCAGGAAAGAAAACTTAATTTACTTTATAGCGAATGGAAATTTTTCAACAAGCATAACAAAATACATCTAAACCTAAGGAAAAACCAAGTGAAATAAATATGTATAAATTTTATAAACATATACCTAAGTAACAAAATTTTCGTTTTGCAGACTAATACAAAAATATTAAAATAATTGCATTTTACAGAATTTCCCTGACTATTTCTTGAAATTCCCTGACTTTAAGTTGAAATTGGTACAATTCCCCGATTTCCCTGACCAAAATAAAAAAATTCTAAATTCCCTGACTTTTCCCGGTTTTCCGTTTTCCAGAAAAGTGGTCACCCTGAAACACATTTATTTTGATTTCTTTTTTAATTGGGGAGATTCATTCACTTAAAGCACTTTTTGTACACTTTACAAAATTTTAACTATGAAGTCACTGCGGATGAATTTTAGCCAACATTTTAATTAACATTGTTAAAAACTACGACACGCCGTGAATCAGAAAACAACCACATTCAAACAGTAGCAGTAGCAAATTTGATTTTGAATCCAATTTAATTTTGAAGCCAATTTTAAGACAATTCATGTTTTACCACAAATTTTACGATATTCAGGATACTTAGGACAACTGGGATTCCTGAGTATTATCATGAACATCGTTTAAGCAGGTGCACCACTAAATCAGCGCAGCACACAAAAAAACATGTCCCTTCCAATAAGTACCGAAAATGGTCAGGAGATTCAGAAAACATTTCTGACAAACATCCTTTCTGATATTTAAATGTGTATACCTCATACTGCATAATTGACGAAAAAAAAAACGATAAGGTTGGCTATAACTTTTGTGCTTTGGAAACTCAGTTTGCAATAATTTAAAGCGGTTTTTTGTGTAAAAAAAGCTTAAATATGAATTCAAGACGATCGTTGAAATTTTTGTTTTTTTTTGTATCGGATTGGGTCAGTTTTTTACGATTTTAGACTCTAAAATAGGTCAGTTCCTTGTTTTTCTAACAGTGCATTACGGTTGCTATAGCAACCGTAAACATTATAATTTCTTTTGACATTTAAAAACGAAAACTAGTGTCAGGGCATATTATCCTTCGACATACACATCAACACACACGACAAATAAAACATTGAGGGATACAGCTGAAAATTACATTAGTGAGTAAAAGTAAAGTCATTGTTTCAAAATAAACTTACTGAAAACATTTTGGCCACTTTAACTTGTAACAATTTAGAATTTTAGATGTATTAGGATATGCCAATTTTAATTCCTCCAAGCATTTTCCAAACTCTAATGTTATTTCCTTTAAACACAGCGATCAAATAAAAACTTAATCTCAGTCGCCTATGAAGTAAGCACGGCATGTCGATGATTAGATTGCAAATCGTGGAGCTACTATCATAGTTGCGCGGCTTATTATTTTACCGTAATTGCTAATATTATTTAATATTTTTATACAATTAGCATGGAGCGTTGTAAATTATTTTGAATATTGATTATTTTTATTTTACAAACGTGCATGATAAATGTCGTGACCCATTGAACTCGCATAATAGGAAAAACGACATGTTGGTTTAGCGGTAAAGGCGTGGGCTTGTAATCTGGCGGCTCCAGTTCAAATCCAGTGGCAGACGTTTTTTATTTTTTTTATTTTTTATTTTCGTTTTATTTAAAATAGGTAAATTGAAATGCGTTTTATGTAATTTAAATTGAAAACACTAAACAATCAAAACTACATAAGTAACAAAACCTTTTTTTTATTATATGTTTTATATAAGAAACATGAGGCCGTGCGTAGGCACGACTCCGTGATTCCCATCGCACCCCCTTACCCGGGCTCAGCGATATTCACCGGTCCAACATGGCCCACCCCAAAAGACATGCAACCCAACATGCACACCACATACACCGTCCATGGACACGCCGGGTTTAACTTATTCAGACAAATTTCCGGCGGGTAGAGGATTCGAACCTACTGCCATTGGGAGTCTAGTTCTAGAGGTTGGGACTCTAACCACTAGATCACCCGCTGGCCCCAACATAACAATTAAAAGTCACAATAAATCTTGAAAATGTGGTCCATTCGTTTCTAGGCATAAACGAACTCGTTTTTTCGTGTTTTCAAGACCCTTATATAAAAAAATATTAAGAAAAAACAGGCCTGCCACGGGATTTGAACTGGAGTTGCCAGATTACAGGTTCACGCCTTTGCCGCAAAACCAACACCCCGTTTAAGATTGGTTAAAAGTGCATGTTAAATATGATTACGGCAAAATAATAAACCGCGCAACTATGATAATAGCTTCGCCATTTACAAACTAATCATCGACATACGCTTGTTTCATAGGCGGCTTTGATAAAGTTTTTATTTAATCGCTCTGTAGATAGAATGTTATAAAACCACTGTTTTTGTTAATAAACAGCCAAACTTAATTATTTATGTTATACAGAAGAAAATTTATTTTTAGTTTGTCAACTAGGTAGCCTAACTTATCAAATTTAGATTTATATGAAACGAACTTTACAAATTTCAAATAAATGCATACATTTAAAAAGAAAATTCCTTTCAAAACACTTTTATTTGTTAATCTGACAACCAACTTGAAAAACAAAAACTGGGAGTAAAAATTGATTTGAATGAACCACGGTCTTCTAAATTGAAGCGTGGGCGGTTGAAGGAGGATATTTGCATTTGCTCATTCCATGACCTCCTAAATTGGGAGGTTTGACAACTCCTTGAGCTGTCATAGCTTCCAATTTAGAGAGCCATAGAAGTGAACAAATGCAAATATCCTTGTTTAGTCAATTGAAGTGAGGTGCATACTCCCCTACTTATTTATTTATCAAAGAAACCAAATATTTACAAAAAGACGCGGTCCATGAAGTTGAGGAAAGTACGTTTGCCAGTTTGACACTGTTTGACAGACACAATGAAAAGCAGCTCGGGTACGAGGAACCATACATTTTATTGAAAAAAAATATGAAAGTGAAGAGAATGTAAAAAGCCTTTAAATTGTTATTTATTTAAAGTTAGCTAAAGTAGAGTATCATAACTCAAAATTTCGAATATTATTTATAGCTTAAAATAATATGTTTCGTTGAGTTACTGGTCAAATTGAAAGTGAATTTTCCATAGTGTTTCTGATCCACACGGAGTTAGTAGTGGAGTCCTCTTTTACTTAAATTTCCATTATAGATTAGTGTCTCTCTTTCTGTAAAATTTCCAAGTTAAAATATCAAATTATATTATTATTGTTAATAAACCGCATGTTCTTTTCAAAACGATCCACCTTAAATATACAGGGTGTTAATGAATTGTAGGGGCAAACTTCTAGGGCTTGCAAAACACAACAAAGCAAACAACTTTTGTTAACAAATGCGTGGTCAAAAGTGTTTCCTTCAGGGATAGAGCTTCTCAAAGATTCTTTAAGAAGCGCCTAAATGTAGGCAACTCAATTTATGACCTACTATTTGTTTCCATAACGACGAAAATTAATACAGGATAAGTAAAGCCCACTTTCCCACTTTTCAAATTCAAATTAAATTTAAAATATATTAATTACCAAAATGTTTCAAAACTAAGCAACAGAAAAAACCAAAATTACAAAGCAAAAATCAACTATTTGAATAATTTACAATAGCTAATCAAAAATTAACAAAATTATAGTAAATGTTCAAAATGTCACCCCCAGCTTCTACACACGAAATTCCGTGTGACCTGTGCAAAATAATTGAAAATGTAATTTGGGTTGCCTATTTTCAGGTACTTCTTAAAGAATCTTTAAGAGGCTCTATTTTGTAAAGGAAACACTTTTGACTACACGTTTATTAACAAAAGTTGTTTGCTTTGTTGTGTTTTGGAAGCCCTAGAAGTTTGTCCCTACAATTCATTAACACCCTGTATAATGAAAACAAAAACAATATTGAACTGCAGTAAACGCGAAGTTGCATAGAACAAATGGGCAGCAATATGGTATTAGAATTGTTGAACACCTGCTCGCTTCTTTACCCCAGCCACCCTTGTCAAAGTACTAAATTTCAACATGTCCTTTGTGATACACCAAGTTAAAGGACATAAAAAGTACTATCTAGCAGCAAAATAAAATAGAACAATTCGTTTGCAAGTTAAAGCTTGAACACATTTACAGAAATTTTATTTCAGTTTGTTTTTGTTCTCTACTGTTGGTGGTATTGTGACTTTAATAAATTTAAATTCAATGTTTTGCTTTTAATAAATTATTTACACGTTGGCTGAAAGAACCGAAATTATTTAAAACGTGATATATTGCCATTTAGACATTTTGAGTAGAAGTGGACGAAGATGCATAAAAAAAACTTGACTTGACTAAAGCTTCGTTTGCGTTGATTGTAAATGCAGATGACAGACTAAATAAACAGTATTGTCAATACAAAACAACAAGAACAAGCGGTTAGTCAATTTTTTTATGGCACACTATGGCTATAACATTTTTTTAAATTTGTGTAAGCTAATACTTGAAAACGGATTGTCTGATTTAAATTTTTGTTTTACTGTTGGCAAGGTCGCTTGACAGGTTAAGGTAGTTGATTAGGTCATCTACTACAAATGTAATCAAGCCAAAAAGCACCAAAATGGCGACTGCCTGCTCAACAAAACCGAGCGATCTATTTTTTGTCTCCAATCTGTCAAAGTAACAGAAGCTGCATCGCATTAGTTGTCAGTTACGAATGGGTTTATGTACTTTTTATATTTGAAATTTGTGATTCGAACAGGTTGACAATCAATTTGAACCAAAATGGCGTCCTATGAAATGACTTATTCAACTATTCTAACCTAACCTATCAAGCGACCTTGACTATTGGATACTAAATTTGATGTATCACAAAGAGTATGTTCCCATTTAACATGTTCAGGTTGGGGTGGCTGGAGTTGAAGCAGCGAGCAGGCACTCAACAATTCTAATACTCCTTACAGCTGTGGGTTTACCATAGTTCAATATCTTCTTTTATTCTCTAGATATTTAAGGTGGATTGTTATAAAAAAGACACCCGGTATAAAGTCGGTAATGCCGCAGAATACTAGTTTCATATAACAGTTATTACTGTAGATGAATTGTATTAATTAACGTCAAACTATGACCAACCTTTCTCGCGGGTTTTTGAACTATACGTTCATGGCACATAAGAATGATTTTCTGAAGGCATTTTTTCGGAGAGAGGCGATTTAAGGATGTCTTCCGTAAAAAGGTTTTCTGTATCAACGGGACAAACGAACAGAAATCACTAATTTAATAAAAAAGGAATTTATAGTTAAAATCTAAATCTATGTGTGGCTTTTTTGAATTCAAAATTATGTTTATGGGACGCCATGTGTAAAGTGAAAATTTGCAGTGCATTTCACGGTATTTAAAGCAATTTGTCCCAATAGTTATTATATACACACACATTTAGCTAAATGCTTTTTATTTTAATAAATCGTTGTAGATTTAAATAAATCCTAAAACATTTATTTTAAATCTTTCAATACTTAATAAATATTCGCAGATTTAAATAAATCTTTACCGATATAAATAAATTCTTACAGATTTAAATAAATGTTTCATCATTTAATTCTAAGCTTTCACATTTAATGTTAACCTGTCATATTTATTTGACCTTGATGAGTCCAGCCGACTTAGGAGACCAAGACCGTTTACACCGGTAGTAAGGCGCAAGGCTGGTCATGGTGGGAGCGTTCGACGCTTAAACAAAACAGACTGAAAATTACATTCTCAAGGGAATGTTGAGGAAACTTTTATTGTATGAATAAGAAATTATGTAATGTTTATGTTGTTAAATATGTTGTTATTGATGATTGAACTAATATTAATTGTACAAATTCTTGAAATACGGAAAACGTTTTCATAATTGTTGAACGTTACCACCAGTGTAAACGGTCTTGGTCTTCTATGTAAGCTGGGTCTACCAAGGTCAAATAAATACGACAAGCTAACATTAAATGTGACAGCTTAAAATTAAATGTTGAAATATTCATGTAAATCTGTAAGGATTTATTTATATCGGTCAAGATTTATTTAAATCTGCGAATATTTATTAAATATTGAAAAATTTAAAAAAAATATGTGCAGATTTTTCTAAATACATAGATTTACTAAATATTTGAAAATTTAAAGTAAATGTTGTAAGATTTATTTAAATCTCTAATGCTTTATTAAATGTTGGAATATTTAAACCAAATGTTTAAGGATTTATTTAAATCTACAACGATTTATTAAAATAAAAAGCATTTAGCTAAATGCGTGTATATATAATAAATATCGAGACAAATTGCTTTAAATACCGTGAAATGCACTGCAAATTTTCACTTTACACTTGGCACCCCATAGATGTTACTCAAAAGGTTTATTTTAACCAGAGATATGATGTAAAAAACAATTATTTTTAATTGTTTAATTATTGTTATGGAATGAAATACATGTCAAACTGAACAACTTATATGTTAGCTTTTTATCTTTAATAATTACTAAAGCAGAACGATCTTTTAAAGAACATGTCTGACAACTTTGAAGAGCATGTAATTATAGTGAGAATTTTGGAACAACCAAATAAATTGTCTCTTAACGTAAGTACTGTTTGTATTTTTTTAAATACATGTTTGCACTCTCTTTCTCATATCACATGCATTGTTTCTGATCGGACCTCAAAGCCAATTCTAAACTGTGTTCAATTCGGTTTCATTCGATAAGAATTAAAAATATTTTTCCAAAAAACTTTTAAAAAGCTGGATAAAATATGCAAATACCTAATTCTGTAACGTTTTTGTAAAGTTAATGTCGGTGCACATATTCGTGGGCTAACTGATACTGTTGTGTATCAACTATAACACTGGTATAACCAGCAGAAGACTGCGGATGTGATATTTGTTTAAAATCGTGTCCGTATACATTTGTTTGAGACTGGGCGTGAGCTTGGTTATTGTTAAAACAACTTATAAAGTGTTGTCCATGTAAAGACTCCCCACAATAAGGATTTCCCACACTTTGTAAATGCAAGTTTTGATGCTGGGGATGATCACTTTCGGTACTGCTGCAGCTACTAAATGACGCACTAAAAGGTCGTTGCTGACTAGAACCGACCGAACTTAAGGAATGATGGGTTAATTCTGAGTCATACTGATAAAATAACTCTTGGTGTTGATGTTGGTAGTACGAATCTTCTGTAAAACTCGGTAGGAAGACTGCTGGGTAATCAGGAGGGTATGCAACAGCACCGTTGGAATCGTTGTATTCATCGTCTGGTATAGAAGACGATGGAAGTGTTATGATAGTAGGTTGTAACGCTCTAGGAATTTGATATTTTTGTTGGGATGATAAAGATCGCGATGGGGTGTGTAACGGCGAATGCTTTTCCGGTGGTGGATTTGGTATGTCTTCCCGAGGCGATCCTTGAGCCGCGTTCAGAATTAAATCTTTTGCTTCTAGAGCACTACAAGGAAAATCATTTTCAGTTGGTATTGATTTTTAATTTTGTCACTGTTACTTCCGTTTTGAGCTATTGTTTGCTGAGCATTTGCAATAAAATATAAATACACACAAAATTACCTGAGAACGTAGTTGACTGAAACTATATAGTGAGGTCTTGAAGATCTGGAATTATGGACTATTGTAGCATAACTCTGCATCCAAACCCATCCGCCTCCTTTACTGAGAAATCTGTAGTATTTGGTGGTAACTTGCCCTTTGCATAATACTGTAACAGACAAAATAATAAAAAATCGTTTGTGGAAGAAGCTTAGGTCGTTAACTAAATCTAAATTCGTATTATTATGATACCGGAACTAAATGTTTGAACATAGATATTTTCAGGTCCGTGAAAATTAAAGAACAACTAAAATATGTAATCTACTGAGTGATTCCCAAACGTAACCAATCCTTTAAGTGCTTTCCTTTGACATAAACATCACTTAATACCAAACGTCATTGTTACAATTTCCTCGTCCTAAGCAAAGTAAATTAATTTAAAAGTAATAAAGACAAGAATTAACTGTGTAGTCCGTGTTCGAACATTGGAAACTGGAAAAATCCACCAATTACAATCAATTATTTAAGCTACCGTCATTATTTATCATCGTTCGTAAAATTGGACTTTTTTAGTACAAATTTCCTTGGAAATAACTTCCGTAATAATAATAACCATGATATTAGATCACGAAGTATGAAGAAGTACATTATTTGATACTGGTTACAAAATTTATTGGTGCAAAAATATTTGCTGCTCCATTTTTTTAGTACTCGAAGTCAAAAATTCTATTGAAAGACCGCACTTGCAGAGTTGCGTCCTCTAGGTGGTGTATGGAGAAAGGCATGCGCACCGGATCACTATGAACATTCACAATAAACTAGTGTTACCCCAGCGCACAATGCACTGACAAGTCACGTGATGCATTAGTTCCAATAATGACACGCGACGTTATTGTAGATGGCGCCCCAAGTGACGCGCGTCTAGCCGACCTTCATATATATAATAAATTAAAATAATTATTATTAAAAATTCGACGTAGAATAAAAATATAAAAATGTTTCATGTTCCATCTGTGGATAGAGACCTTTCATTTAAAAAAAATGGTCCAAATTGGTGAAGCGGTAGCCGCTGGAGGAACCGGAGAAAAAAAACCTTTGTGCTTTTATATATGTAATAATATATATGTATGGATGGATAATCGTAGATCAAAGACAAGTTGACACAAGATAACTGGGCTCCCACAACTTTACGTCTGGCCAAGGCAATACACAGCCTTTATGACGGAAATAAAATAACAACAAACAAAAATGAATAAAAATCAACTACACAAAGAGTATAAGGCTGTCCAATGTCACATTTTAATATATATCTTGACGAAACGATTAGAATCGGGAAAAAGAAACAAAGGGGGGTATTTATATATCAAATCCGGATCCCTTCCGCCTGTCGCAACTTTTAGTGGTGTGGGGCCCATACTACTACAACCCACATATGCACGCAGCCATTAAATAATGACCATTTTCCTTTGTACAGTGGACAGCTATAATGCACCAAATAGAAATACGCTCCCCTCATGTAAAATATTTGTTTGCATTATTGCAGCACAATCTTCTGGCACCTCATTGCTACAACAAACTCGAACGAGAACACATCGCAATATTAGCGCGGCTACAGCAAGTGGCCGGCTAAAGCAGGTCATGCAACATTACATTTTTAAAGCCTGCATGGAGTTGTTCGTCAATACTGCCTTCTACTATTACGATTTACTAAATAAACTAAAAACGTTATACAAATAGAAATAAATAAAATCAATATAATATAATACGAGTATTTCATAAAGTATAATCAAAGCTGTGCACTAAAGAAGCAGTAGATTTAGGTTGCCACCAAAAAGCGGTCTTACGCAACACTAAATCTTGGCCCTTTCCGAAAATACACCGCCGAACGTAACAAAACGATAATGACATGGTTATGATATCATCGGCAGATTGCTTATGTGCAGCCAGATTATTAACTTTATCCCATACAAAAAAACAGGTTTATTCTTTGCTGGCGAGTGGTGGATCGCTGTATACTAAACACAGAGCTTTTCCTGAAAAAGACGATTTCTATGAATAAGGGCAAATTTTGGAATCATATGCAATTGTCTAACAAATTTTATTACTGCGTATTTCAACATCCAAAAACACTTTGAACAACCCGTTGTTCGCTGATAACCAGATACTAACGAACGAAGTCGCACTACAGACGATGTACAAATTAAATACAATTGTATAAACAGACCCATCAGACGAACGTTGAAGAAGTAAAACAGGAAATGAATCAATAATAAAACTTTATAAATCAATGAGATTACCAACATTCACGTATGGCTCTGAGGCGTGTACAATGAGCAAACAACATAAAAACCAAATACAACTCTCTGAAATGATATTCCTAAAAAATATTATTGGTTTTATGCGAGAAGAAAGAAGACGAAACAAAGAAATCGGAGATGAACTAAAAGTGGAAGCGTTAAATGAACTAACAGATAATAATAGAAACAACTGGATTCAACATCTGGCCCGACTGAGAGAAGGTATGATTCCCTAATACATCTTTACAGGCCCAACGCAAGACATAGTCTAGGTCCACCAAATAAAATATGGTCATATCAACTAGGAGACGGAACGGTCTGAACGAAAACCAATTCATGAAGAAGAAGAAGAAGAAAAACATAAAACGTATCAGACCATGACGGACAGAAAGGCAACAAACTGCTCGAAAACAGAATTTTTTTATTTAAAACATGAAACAATAAGACGTCGACGGGAGGGAGGTGAAAAAGGAAACGGAGAAAGGCAAAACTCATGTTCTAGATATAACATGCGGTATAAGCAAAGCTAAAAAAAATATCAAACCTCCTTGAATATAAATAGCTAAAGTAGTTCGGATTGCAAAATGGATCAAAATACGGTATCCAGACAAAATTCAGGTCAGAAGAGAGGGAAAACCTATAACATGGAGTGAAGAGCAACCTCCAGAGATCTTTTAAAAAACTTGCTAAACCAGGCAACACCCAACGCTTCTAATAGGTTTGTAAAAGCAGAAGAAAGTCAGTCAACAAAGCACTACGCCTACAATTTCCCATACTTCAGAACTATACCTTTCATATTTTCAACAATATTTTAGGTAAGCTCTAGTTTAAGAGCTCCTAACATGCGTCTTGTCGCTCCTTGCAACTATTGCACTGATGTAATCGTGAGGAAGCTAGTAAAAATAAAATTGTCATTGTTTTAATGTAAACGTAGAGAATTTCTTCCGTTCTTGTCGCACTCATTAGTTGCCTATCTCTTTGTGTCAAAATTATTAGTTGCCCCATGTATCCGAGAGCGGAGGTACCACGTAAGTGTCATTTTTCCAAAGCAGAAATTTGCAGATGTGAAAACGGGAATAATATAATAAAATCAAACCCTTTTCTTTCGGGCTCGTTAGCATCACTATGGTGGACGTTAACGACTCTCTGCTTCTTTGAAAAATGAATAAGCAGATCAGAATAAAATTTGGTATCGTAAGGACACTGTATGGATACAATATTGCTATCTATGGAAATTTGTTAAAACGACAATACTGAGCAGTTACCATTTTCAAAATTTTTGAAAGTTTCAATAAATATAGCATAAAATCGCCTTTTTAAGGCTGGGAATGGCATTAGAATAATTTGAATATTCGAATATTCAAATTCGAATTTTTTAAGACAAAATTATTCAAATATTCAAATATTCGAATATTCCAATACTATTCAAATATTCAAATAATAAACTATTCGATTAATCAATTAATTCAAACATTCGAATAACAGTTAAAACAAATATTTGATTAATAAAATAGTAGTAGTAGTAGAAGCGAGAGCAGATACCTCTAAAACCATACAAATGTTGGAAGCAACAGAAATGAAAACTCTCCGGAAAATAACTGGAAACACAAGATTGGATAGAATAAGAAGCGAATTTATAAGAGAGCAATGCCAAATCCAAAAGATCGGGGATTGGGTAACTAGGAGGCGAGAGGAATGGAACAACCACATCACTAGAAGGCATGAAGACCGCCTAGTAAAAAGAACCAGGGATACGTCACCTAGAGGGAGACGAAGTATAGGGAGACCGCGGAAAAGATGGAGCAACTCCTAATCCGGTAACAACAGGCCAAAGGCCTAACACCAAGAAGAAGAAGAAGAAGAAGAAGAAGAAGAAGAAGAAGATTATTAAAATCTGAAAAATTTCCACTTCTACTTTTTTTTTATTGGAACTACGAATGAGCTACCATTTTTGTTTGTGCCCCAAGGCGCCAATTCCCCAAGAATTTTTGAAATTCCAAACTAAATTCTTTTCATTTAATCAACAGAGAATAATAAAACACTGTGTTTTACCTAAATTGCTCATTAGTGATAGTACAATAAAATTCTAAATTTAATTGTTACATGCAGTAAAATACTTCGCGAAGCCAATTCTTCCTCTGTCCCACTTTGCGTGGCAGAGGAAGTGCCGATGCATTCTTTTCTGGTATCTAGTGTTCTTTAATCCCAAGCATTTTTTTCCAAAAATAAAAACATCGATTTTTCATGTAAAACTTTGAGAATGTATTATTACGGCCGGCCGACTATACAAAATTGCGAAACGTAGGCAAAATTCTAGGCTAAATTTTGCACACCATTATAGTGCAGGTAAATTATACACAAATTTAATACCATTTTTGTTCTTTCCCAGGTAAATAATAAATAGCATTGTCGGTCGATTTTGTTCACATTTACTGATCACATGTAATTTGTCAACGTATTTCTTTGTAGTAATTATTGCTTAGAGACCTATTGTGCCGGCCAAAATGTCAAGACATAATTCACATGGTATTCTTTCACGTAGAATGTAGGCAACACAACTAACGCATATTGTGTAGTAGTTGCATAAAATGGCTCGTGGATATTTTCCCTATGTTTCTTAGTTTCGTGAACACACGATAAACGAGAGTATCAACGGGGAAGAAGTTAACGTAGCTGACTATATCAGGCGTATTCTTCATCTTTTAGGGTAACTGATGAGGCGAGAACTTTCTAATTTGTGATATAAGAATATTTTTAACGTATGGGAAATCGGGAGGTCCAGGAGAAGCAGTTGTCCCATTCTTAGTTGATATTTCTAATATCTAAGAAGCAATAGGCTCCTTCTATTTTAATCACTCAAATACATTTGGCAATATAAAAAAGCCTCAAGGTCCATAGAAATCAATTTTGCCCATAGCAAAACTTTGACCTTGACAAAGTCTAATGCAACAGATAATATTTTAAGTTGTCAAAGTTACTTAACAGAGACACAATAACATTATTCAGCGTTTTTATTCTGTAAATGAGTAGACACGGCCTTTTAAATTGGGAGCTTTGACAGCAGCTGTCAAAGCTCCCAATTTAGAACATGATATGGGTAGGTATAGGTATCAATATCCAATCCAATATGATTGGTTTCCAAGTAAAAAGAAGAGGATCGGATTTTTTACATTTTAACCAGTGTAGCAGGAAATGTTAACATTGTTATGCATGAAACTGAAACAAATTAGTTGCTATAACTCCAAAGTAAAAAAAACTGCACCAGGGTGAAATCGCAAAGATGAAGTTATTAATATTCGCTATAGCCTTTCTGACAATTGTAACAAATTTACATGGGAATTAACAGTAATGTCACACATGACAAGCTGTCCTAAAGCTTGCTATAAAAAGTAAACTTATCCAATTTGCTTGTTCACGGCAATAAACAATTGAGATTATGAGCATACTACTTTCCACCCTAAAATCTGGAAAGGATTTATGGAGTTTCCAGTTAATTTGTATGGAGTGAGGGCAAACAGGCCTGAGCAAACACGCATAACAGGGGCACTTACGTATATTCTCCGCTTGTGGTGTATTAACGTTAAACGTACACGTGATTACTCATGAAAATCAATATGTCCTACAACCGAGTACCAAATTTCAGTTTAGTTTATTACATTCATGTTGACAACAAAATTATGAAGCCACTGTTTAATATTACAGTCCAGCGTTGTAAAATATTTTCTATTTCAAATTTTCTTGAGAAAACGAAACTACATGTACCTACTACTATATATTTGAAAATATTTTTTTCCTAAAAATTTATTTAAAATTGTTTTCACGACAACATTTTTTCAGACCTGTTTTATGTAACAAAATAATTAAGTTTACTTACATTGATGGTGAGAAAACCTCATGGGGATGATGTCACTGCCATGAATGTAGTGGTATAAAGTTTTCTCAATGAGATCCTGGGGTTCGTATCCTGTAAGTTGCGCCACCCTGTCGCAATAAAACACAAAACTAAGTCTTTTTTACTTTAGCCCTCTATTCATTGTTTGTTTGGTGTAATTTACACATTATACTAAGTGGTTGGTTGTTATGAGGGTGGTGTCGGATTTCTAAAAAACTTGTGGAAAATATTGCATTACTATCCTTATATCGTGTTAGATCATATTCAAGAAGAAACATTGCCAAAACATTATCACAATGTATTTACTAAAAATCTACTTTAATTTATTTAATAATTTCGACATGTTTACATGGCATTATCAAAGGTTATATTAAAAAGTAAACAATAAACGGCAGATGACTTGATTTCTTATTCCAAAATGCCCAGTAGAGGTGAATTTAAGAGAACAATTTGCTCATTCATTTACGGTACAGTTTTTTAATGTTTGTGAATTTCAATAAATTCTAACCTATTTTATTACATTTGAAATTCACAAACATTTAAAACCTGTACCGCTAACGAACGAACAAATTGATCTCTTAAATTCATCTTTATGGGACATTTTGGAATAGGAAATCAAATCATCTGCAGACGATTATCGAGATCAAGTTCTATTGTTGCTATAACAACACTAACTGTTTACTTTTTACCTTCTCATACTTCTACTGAAGTAAGGAAAGTTATGACTTTACGTAAATTAACGGATATACGCGTTTTGGGGTCCAAGGAATCCAAAACGGTGTTTTAAAAATGTCCGTCTGCGGGTGGGTGTGTGGATGGGTAGGTGGGTGAGTGGGTGGGTGCGTTCGTTTTCCTATATCTCCGGAATTCTTTGTCTGATTGTTATAAGATTTGGTGTGTAGAAGTTCTTTAGTTGCAGGTAGTTCGTTGTAAGGTCGTTAATCGGAACCGGAAATTAGACCTGTTTCTTGGTATAGATTATTTTCTAAACACTTTTTTGAAATTTTGAATACATCGCGTTGTAGAGCATCTTTAAGACAAATCAAATGTTTTTTCCAAATGTATCTTCAAAATGAAAGACACTACGAACTTTTAAAAATTTAACTTTATTACGCAAAAATATTGTAAAGAGTGGCGGTAGCTCAGAGGTTGGGCGCTCAGCCTCTAACGCTAAGAGTTATGGTTCGATTCCCCAACGAAGCCATGCAGCAATAAAAATCTACTAGCGTTACCCCAGCGCACAATGCACTGACAGACAGCGTTGACAGAACCGGCGAAATGTCAAGTCACGTGATGCATTAGTTCCAATAATGACACGCGACGTTATTGTAGATGGCGCCCCAAGTGACGCGCGTCTAGCCGACCTTCATATATGTTATAAATTAAAATAATTATTATTAAAAAATCGACGTAGAATAAAAAAATAAAAATGTTTCATGTTCCATCTGTGAATAGAGACATTTCATTTAAAAAAAATGGTCCAAATTGGAGAGGCGGTAGCCGCTGGAGGAACCGGAGAAAAAAACCCTTTGTGCTTTTATATATGTATGGATGGATATGGATGCCGCAACCCGCCACTCACATTCCCCACTCCGGTGTAGGCAGCCGTGGGGTCTTAATGCCTAAAACCCTCTCTGGTACTTAGTCGTTCGGATTCGACGTTAAACTGCAGGTCCCCCGTACTCCACCTTAGTGTTAAAGAGAGTACGTGACAGAGAAGAGTGCCGGTGCCCAACAGTGGGACGTAAAAGCTGATTACGATTTACGCAAAAATAATACAGCCGGAGTCCCACAAGGAAGTATTCTGGGACCGTTACTTTTCAATATATATGTACATAATGAGTATCTGTATATAAAATACTTAATCACTTTAACAATTTCTATTTATTTAAACCTTATACGTATTTCAGCATGTTAATATGCCATTGTCAAAGGTTATATGAAGGTAAACAGTTAGCGTTGTTATAGCAATAGAACTTTTTTACTTATCTTGGTAATCGTCTGCAGATGACTTGATTTCTTATTCCAAAATGTCCAGTAGAGGAGAATTTAACAGATCAATTTGCTCATTCATTAACGGTACAGTTTTTAAATGTGTGTAAATTTCGAAAGCTTCTAGTATATCTAATTTACGTTTATCATCACAAAAGTGTAAACATTTTATGGTGTTATTAGATGTCATTGAATGATTTTGTTCTAGTAAGTGTTTAGCGTAGTTGGATTTATGTGGGTGTTTGTATTTGTAACAACGTACGTGTTCTTTATACCTAATATCAAAATTTCTAATAGTCTGGCCTATATAAACCGAATTACAATGCGAACAATTTAATTTGTAAATGCCTAATTTTAACAAATCGTCTGTTTTTGATTTTGCATTAAACAAAGTATTTAAGATGTTCCTAGTTGTTTTAAAGCTTACTTTATATTTATTTGTTTTGTTTATAATTTTAGCAATTTGTTCTGATTTCTCACCAAAATATGGGATCGAAGCATATTTAATTGTATCGAACGAAGTTAGGATATTCGGATAAATTTTTTGAATGGCTAATTTATAATCTTTTTCTTTAATTAATGTATCAATAAGTTTAGCATTATAACCATTACTGTATGCAATTTGTTTAATAATTGAAATTTCTCTATTATAATTAATTTCATCTAAAGGGACCGTCAAAGCCCTATGTATCAAGGACCTGTATGCTGCTAATTTATGTGTTTTATGGTGACAAGAATCGTGTGGTATTGTAATGTCTGTTTGTGTAGGTTTTCTATTTGATTCGAATATTTGATCTTCTAGATTTTCCATAAATATGTTAGCTAAAAGAGGTGAAATTGGACTTCCCATGGGTAAACCATCTTTTTGGAAATAAATTTTATTATTAAAAGTAAAATAATTTTGATTGGTGCAAAGTTCAAATAATTGAATCAACTCAGTCCGTTTTATTAACTCAACATTTTTGTTAATAAGAATATCATTTAACAAAGGAATACACTCTTGAGGAGGTATTTGGGAAAACATATTAGTAACATCAAAACTAACTAGCTTGCTTTGTGGTGGTAAATGTAAGTTAGACAACTTTTTGATTAATTCGGAAGAATTTTTAACTGAATATTTTGGTTTATAATCAAAACTGGTAACTATATTATTTAGTATTTTTGCTAGCATATGGTTGGGTGCATTTATGGTCTAATGGGCATGTTGGGTTTGTGTATTTTTAATAAACCGTATAGTTTTGGTGGTTGTGGATTTGGATTTATTATTTGTCTTTTTTGATAATCTGTTAAACAAACCTGGCAATTTTCTAATGTTTGTTTTAATTCTTTTTGATAATTTTTGGTAGGATTACTAGTTAAAGTTTTTAAGTTTGAATTGGTTATGAAATCATTAATTTTTTGTAAGTAAATGTCATTGGGTAATATAACTAATGTGTTTCCTTTATCTGCCTTGACAGAAATCAGATTATTTACTGAAATTTTTTCTTTAATCGATTTAAGTAATAAATTATTTTGATTATTTATTTTATTTTTTGATTTATTGGTATTGATTGACATCTCTTTTAATAAATTAGCAATTTGAAATTTTGCATATAGGAAATGTCTTTCTTTAAGAATCAGTTCAGAATTGACTGCTAAAATTTCTTTAATATTATTGGTAAATTTTGGAAAAGGGGCAAACTTAAAACCCTTATTTAGGAATTTTATCTGTTGGTCATTGAAATCTGTGTTTGATAAATTTAGAAAACGAGGATGAAAATTTATTATTGTGTCAGGTTTTGTGTGTGGTTGAAGTGCACGTGTGTGTTGTTCTAATCTGGAAAGTTTATTTTTCTGTATTGTGTATTTTTTAAATTTTATTCTACTAACTAATTCTCTAATGTCATTGTCAAATACGTCAAACTCAATTGGATGTAATTTGTGAATGAGTTCTGTGTAAAGTACCTTTAAATAAATGTGCAAATTGTCTCTAATTCTAAACCATCTTTTTGATTCTTCTTTCAACCATCTTTGTTTAGCATTTCTGATTATCTTCTCAGTTATGCTGTTCTTGGTTTTGGTGGAGATATTAATGTAGTTTGGAATGAGCTTCTTTTATATAACCTTTGACAATGGCATGTAAACATGCCGAAATACGTATAAGGTTTAAATAAATAGATATTGTTAAAGTGATTAAGTATTTTATATACAGATACTCATTAAATATGGACTTTAACGAAGTAAAGCTGGAATTGATAAATATATGTACATGATATACCCATCCAAAGACAAGCGCTTACTGCAGACGACACCGCTATTATTACTCAACACCATGAACTTCCAATAGATGTGTTCACGACACAAATCAGGTGTGGCGCATGCGTCAATCCGCCATGACAGTTTCGAACCAAACCAAAATAAACAACCAGAATTCAATAGGACTTTGTTATAAATTTAACGATAAAATGGAGAATTTCAAACTTAAAACATGTGGTGCGGTTAAGCATTGTATTTTTGGAGATTTCAATAGTAACAGTCAGTGGCGTATATTGATACTAATTTGAGGCAGGTATGTAGATAAAAAAGGCGCAATATTATATGGATACTTATATATTTTTATAGGAACTTTCCTAACCTATAGCTACATAATTTGTCACGAATATCTGGACCAATAAATAAACTATATACTTAAAGTAGACGTTTTTTTTTATTACGTTACACTTTCATGAACATACACATTTTAAAAATTTAAGAAGTATGTGTGTGACTCGACCCTATTGTATATACATATACATACTCTAGTGTAATAGAAACATAGAATTTATTATAATAGCATATTGCGATGTTTTAAATTATTAAACAAGTCTATTACCTTATTTAAGTCTATGTTATTTGAAAACTCCCGCTCAATATTTAATATGGCCAAATCAGACAGCCTCATTTCAGACATTGTAGATCTTAAATATGATATTATTTGTTTCAATCTACTAAAGCTGCGCTCAGCAGATGCGCTGCTGATTGGTAGTGTCAAAAATATTTTATATAAAGTATTTAAATTTTTAAAACTATCATATTATTAATATACATAAAATTTAGAACCTGGTTTATTTTAAGGTTTTCCTCTTTTGAGGTAAAAATTTGTGTGTACAGATTTCTAAACAGCTTGTATTCATCAAGAGTGCTGCTCATTTCGTCTAAATCTTCTTCGTAAGCTAATGCCAAATCCATTACTGCTTTTATGCTGTTTTCTTCGTAAAAATTGACGGGCTTAAGACATGAAAATGTTGAGGACACCTTGTGAAAGTCTTCAAATCTTGCATTAAATTGAGTGTGCAGGTGATCCAGCACTACGTGATACACTTCTATCTTAAAACTTTGTCTTGAGTCTTCAATGGGCTCATGTCTTGCCATTTCGTCAAAGTGATTCTTCCGTCTTCTTAGTCGAGGTTTCTCATAAACTGTTGAAATGTCGCATTGTTCTGCTAGTAATTTCGCTTTATTTTCAATAATCAAAAATGCTTCATCACATCGTAAATTTGCTAATTCATTTTGAATACTTTTGACCATTGCAGACGATGTTGTTAGATCTAAATCAATTTTTTGTCAATATTTGGAACAAACATCAATTTTTGTCAAAATATCTTCCCAAAATATTAATAAAATCAGAAATTCAAAATTGCAGATCTGATTCAATAAGCCCATGCTTTCTGATATGGTTTTTGCTGCCGTATTTGGAATAGTTCCTTCACTTATTAAATTTAATGTAGACAGAATTGCTGGTAAACTTTGAATGATTGCAATTAAAGCATGTTTATGACTATACCAGCGAGTATCCGACAGACATTTTAAAGTTAATTTTGATTTTACATTTACAACCTTTTTTCTCTGTTCTTTCTTTAACAAATCTAAACGAGGTAAACTACTTGTTAAAAACGTGTATATTGTTTCCAAATTTCCAAAAAAACATTTTACTTTTAGGCACGACGAAATAGCGTCGATAAGAACTAAATTTAAATTATGCGCTAAACAATGAATATAAACGGCATTTGGGTGTTTTTCTTTGACTCGTTGTTGTAAACCTGATACATGGCCAGACATGGTAGCTGCTCCATCGTACGCTTGTCCACGGCAAAACTTTATATTTAAATTCAACTTATTCAAATTTATCATTAAAGTATTGAAAACGTCATTTGCACTTGAGTCTGGCAAAGCATCAAATAATAAAAATCTTTCTCTCGCGTAACCATAGTTTCCAACGTGCCTAATAGATAACGAAAATTGATCAATTCTAGATATGTCAATTGTTATTATGGAAAAAACTTCGATTCTTGAATTTCACTTACAATAGCGTTTGTACAAAAAATGCTAAGGGCATGGATGAATTCATTTTGTATTCCAGGGCTCAAATACATAGATTTCGTTCCAACTTGAGTATGTAAATGTGTAGCTAAAGATGCCTCATATTTACTTAAAAATGTGATAAGCTCTAAAAAATTTCCTCTATTGTCAGCATTATGAGAATTATTGTTTTCCAGATGGCCTCGCAGTGGTAAACCTTGCCGGGCTAAAAATAAAATACAATCTAATATAATAGATACTACTTTTCTGTTTCGTTCTTGTTCTTCTTTCATTGCACTTAACTGCTCATTAGCTACAGTTTTATCCTTATTAATTCGATAAGTAGTAAGAAAAAGTGTATTTAAGGATTCTTTGTGGCTAGTAGAGGATTCGTGAACTTTAATTTTTTGCAACCCCTTCCTAAAATTTCCTACTCCTTGATTGGGATCACTCCATGAGCCCTGCTTTGTTCCGAATAATACACAAGAAAAACAGAACATTTTGTTAGCTCTTGGCGAGTACAAAAGCCATGCAGTTCTGGAGCAATACCATTCATTTAAAAACCGCTTACCCTTACATGTTTCATGTAACAATATTTCTTCTGGAAAATAGAATTTTTCTTTCACACCCTGCTGACATGGTTCTATAGTAATTAGCGAATGCACTAGTTTTGGAGTAATAACTATATTTTTATATAAAACTGGATCGGATAAATACTCTCCGGCGAATGAATCATCTTCTAAATCCTCTGATTCTGTTTGCACAATTTTGCAAACATGAACATATGCTTCAGAATCCTCAGTTTCTAAATCTGGGTCTCTCTTTTAAATGCATTTAATTTTTTGCGTGCCCCACCAGACAATTTTAATTTTCTTTTTCTTTCCATGATTTATAGGTAATTAAGAGTTTAATTAAAAATTCAAAAAATCACAAGTAACCAGAAAAAAGAAGACGTCAAGCACATGCAAAATAAGCCTTCTCTTAATTTTCTTAGAATTAAGTTAAGCCATTGAGTGACCCAAACACTCGGTTCCGCTGCCGCTGAGTTTTAAGCTTTATCTTTAACAGATGTGAACTTGTTTGAGTTATTTGTAGGTATTTTACAACAGGGTATTAAGAGTGGTAAATTTTTACATCTGTGTGGCCGTTAACTACGTTTATAGGCAGACAAATTGTATTTACAGTCAATGGCTCAAGGCCTCTCAAGGTAGGTATTCTATGATAAATTGCGACTTTGCTACAAGATTTTTCAAAAAGGCGCCAAGCACGTGAGGCACGGGGTTTGAGGACCCGGAAACCCCCCCTAATATACGCCACTGGTAACAGTAGATGTGGCAGACCTGGCTATAAGCCCTGAATGCGGTTTATTCCGTTTCCAAAACCCTTTTTGTCAATTAGAAATATGGATATAAATGATAAGGTGACCAATCGTCCTCCCTTAGGGAGGACAGTCCTTCTTTTCGATATTTTAAAACTAATCTGTTAATCTCTGTATTCAGAGATGCCGCGCGATATTTCTTGCTCCGAAATTTCCAATATATTGTTAGACAAAAGATGTATATATTGACACCAAACATTCATTCAATGGAAAAATACTCGTTTAATTAAATAATTAAAAGGGATGTAAGCATAATTAGTGTATTTTTGTTTGAATTAATAAAATGTTTCATTTATTTACGTTATACTTTTTTCTTAAATTTTTTCGTCCTCCTTTTCATTGTAAAAAAATTGGTCACCTTATAAATGATAAACAAGTACGAATTGTTCACTTAAAGAAATGTACAACATATACAAACTGCGACAACGGGGTAAAAACGTGTAAAAGTAGGTTTGATAAAAAATTTTGTAGCGTTGCTAATATGACCATAGATACATATATTTGTCAGGAACATTTTGTCGACATTGATTCAAAACCATTGTCATTACCTATGTCCGCTGTAAAAATCGAGAAACTTGAGGTAAGAGAAACTTACTACTTTTACTAACATAAATCGTATTTTGTACTTAATTAATTTATGTTTTGATAGAATGAACGTAAAAGAAAACCTTTGACACACAGATGTACATGCCAAATAAAATTCAAAGAATAGACGGAAATATTTTTGCCATGCCAGAAAAAGTTGAAAATGTTGCAAAATCAGCTACAGAAGTGCTGACTGAATCATTACCAGCATGACTTCACAGTATCGCCTTCAACACACGTGTTGACTCGTACAGTATCAACACAGACTATTTTCTGTTTTACAGAAGAGCAAAAATTGAAAGCTGAATTATCGTCACTACAAACAGTTGTTACAAATTTGAAAAGTCGCAGAGTTTGATGCAACATCAATTTTGGTTAAAGTTGCACCTGGCACATCTTCTGTTGTCAGTTATACCCTCTTGTGGGGTGTATTACTTGGTGCCGCATGGGTACTTAAATTAATTTATGGTTTATATTTAAAACAAGAGAAGGCCGTGTATAAAACAAAACGTAAACTTATTTATGCACGTACTACTATGCGTTGTATATGCACGTTGGTTCGAAAAACAAAACACAGCTGATCTGAAATGACAGGTCACGCGTGCGCATGAAGTCCGTGAACACATCTATAGCAACCACACAGCTACAACAAGCTCTAGATATCACATGTGCCTGGTTCCACAAGTGGCGGATACAGATCAACCCAACTAAAAGTGAAGCAAAAATCTTTACAGTCAGGCGTATTAGCAATCCAGGTAACTTAGTGATCAACCATAACCTAGTTACATGGAACCCAAATGACTCAGCTGTCAAATACCTAGGAGTGTACCTTGACAATATGCTAACATGGGGCTACCACCTAAACAAAAAATGAAATCAATTTCATGCGAGACTCGCACTACTTTATCTATTAATTAACAGAAAATTACCTTGGTTAACACTTAAAAGACTGCCCACACCATTTGCATACAAATTTGTTTTTTTACTAATCTCTCAAATTTTACTCCGACGCTCCTCAGGAAATTTTGATAAATTTGAAATTGATTAATAATGCCTAAAACGACCCGTAACTGGCCGCCATAGTAGATCCATTGCAGCGCCACCTATATTCAGTTCCGCCCCCGAATAAAGTATAAGAAAATACCAGCGACCTGTTTCGCCCGTTTTTAATGTAACTTTTGATAATGCCATGTAAACATGTCGAAATACGTATAAGAATAAAATAAAGAAATATTGTTGAAGTAAAACGTATTTTTTTATATATACAATAAATATGGACTTCAACGATTTATACTTTTAGTATAATGTTTAACCAGTAATTTTGTTATTTAATATGTACACTATTTGTAACGCTAAAATCAGAAGTTCCTATCTAATAGAATAACAAAACTGATATCATTTCATTTAAGAACGAAAGTTGATGTTGCTTCTGGTAAATCCGGAAGTGCCACTAAGCATTACTCTAGGTATCACCATTTGTGTAAATCGTATTATTGCGCATCTTATTAAAAGGCGCTTTCTGTATTGACCTATTGCATATTTATTCGCGGGCACACTATTGGAGTAACTACAACTTATAGTTATTATGTAAATAGGTCCAACCTAGCTAGCTACAACCGATTTAATAAGTAAACGATATTTGCTAAACTAGATGTTTTTCAATATTACCTTGCGAAATGAAGGTTCTTTAAAAATGTTTTTGATTATAATCTTAGGAAGGCTATCTTTCCAAAATGAAACAGTCTGATTAAGGACACTGTTTGGTGAATGTGCGATGTGTACAATGCACCTTTACCCTAGCTACTACATCTTAAAACATGTATCTTCAATTTTCAAATATTTAGTAAATCTTTATGTATTTAGATAAATCTGCAGGTATTTGTTTTAAATCATAAATATTCACATATTTAAATAAATCTTTAGCGATTTAAATAACTCCTTACAGATTTAATTAATCTTTACATCTTTAAATACGTGTTTCAACATTTAATTCTAAGTGGACACATTTAACGTTAACCTGTCATATTTATTTGACCTTGGTAAGCCCAGCCGACTAAGGAGACTAAGACCGTTTACAGGTAGTAAGGAGCAACGCTGGACATGATGGGAGCGTTCGACGCTTTAACCAAACAGACTGAAAATTAAATTTTCATGCTGAGGAAGCTTTCATTATATGAATAATAAATTATGCAATATTCATGTTGTTAAATACCTTGCTATTTATGATTAAAATAATATTTATTGTACAAATTCCTGAAATATGGAAAACGTGTTCATAATTGTTGAACGTTACCACTAGTGTAAACGGTCTTGGTCTTCTATGTTTGTTGGGTCTACCAAGGTCAAATAAATATGACAGGTGAACATCAAATGTTACCGCTTAAACTTAAATGTTGAAACATTATTTTAAATCTATAAAAAATTATTTAAATCTGTAAAGATTTCTTTAAATGTGCAAAGATTTATTTAAATGTGTAAAGATTTACTCAAATCGGTAAAAATTTACTTGAATCTGTGAAAATGTATTAAAGATTGAAAGTTTTACAACAAATATGTACAGATTTATCCAAATACATAAAGATTTGCCAAATATTTGAAAATTAAAAATAAATGTATTAAGATTTATTTAAATCTCTAATGATGCTTTATTTAAATTAAATGTTTAAGGATTTATTTAAATCTACAAACAATGTATTACAATAAAAAGCATTTAACTAAATGTGTTTATATATAATAAATATTAGGACAATTTGCTATAAATAACGCGAAATGCGCAAAAATTTTCACTTTACACTTGGCGTCCCATGTACAATGGGTGTTAAACAAAGCCGATTCGTTTGCAAAAATGAAATAAACAAAACTTTTTCTGAAAATCGTAGTAAATCATAATTTTTATTAAATTTTTCGCCAAAATTTGAATGTATTATCATTTTTCATAAACCATTTAAATCAAATCTCTGTACGATTTTCACTTCTACAATTGTATTAATTGAATACGTATAGAGCATACTTAGTCCATCTTTTTACAATCATACTTAGAAAATTAACATCAATATGATAGCGTGTTTGGAAAACCGTTATAAATTATGTATTATATGAAATGATCTTACGGTAAAGATTAACCACACCACACACAACCTTTATATTGTACAACGGGGTTATTCTTAACGATTGTTTCGTTTACCACAAGAACAGAAACAGAGTCCAATATGTCGTAAAAAGAATTGTTTTACTAACCTGGCGTCTGAAAATATAAGCTTGAGGTCAAGGCTAGCCCGAAACATAAACATGTTCGTGTGCAGCTTAATTTCTGTGATGGCCGGCAACGAATGACCAACAGCTACAAGACCCATATTTTGATAGCAACCTTCGTACGGCGATGATGGAGGAGGATACTGCTTTATTTTCAAGTAACCCGAACAGTGTATTACCTGTAACAAATATAACAGCGTAAAGATAAAATATGCCGGGTGTTCAAAAACACGCGGACACGGACTCTGGGGCAGCATTCAAAAGAAAAAAACTGAACAAAAAGTTCCTGTACGATTTTCCGATTCAACCAATATTTTCGCATTTATTTAAGTTTTGAAAAATCTGATACTGATAGAAAGAAGATTTTTTATATTCAAATTTAAGTGCTGGACCAAGTACTGAAAATCAATTCATGGTAAATTACAAAAAACAAGAGATAGTTTAAATGATAATTGAGAAGAAAATTACAAATGTCGCTTTAAGTAGCTGACAAACTCAAATTTACGTGTTCAGTTAAGGAGTGACACGCTATTGGATGTTGAAAACAGCACGTTATTATTTTTTTGTTTCGTAGTTCGTCATTTGGTTGAATTTAGTTCTAAAGTGCGACAGGGCAGCGAATTATTGGAACCAAGAGTATTATATGCTGATGGCACTGGGGGCTTCTAATAAACACGCAGTTTATACACGATCATTCTTCCGCACAATTCAAAATAAGGAACCAAATTTAAACAAATAACAAACTATGAATCAGATAAATATGATATGCTGTTGAACACGTAAATTTGTGTTTTCCAGACACTTTAAACGACATCTGTAACTTTTCTTCTCAATTGTCGTTTAAAACTATCTTTTGTTTTTGAAATGTATCATGGATTCATTATTAATACTTGATCAAACACTTAAATTTAAGTTTGAGTGTTTTATTTTGATTAATTTCATATTTTTTAAAACTTTAACAACTCCAAAAATATTTTTGCACAATCGTGTTGTTATATGTATTTACTGTCATTGTTGATACAAGCTGTAAATTGAATATACAACACTGTGGATAGTCTCCATAGAAACAAAGAAAAAACAGTGTTGTTCTATTTCATAACAGCACTAAAAATGCTGTAAGTATGTAGTAATAGTTTTCACCAACAGATGGCTCATTTATTTACAAACTTCCTTTACCCCTTTATTATGTAAATACGATTGTGCGAAGAACGTTATACTCTACACGATTGTTAAGTGCCTAACAGAATCTCGGAATTTCCCTTCGGGTCACGTTTTTTCGGTAGGCGGAAAAAAGGTCCTGGAAAAAATCTCCCGAAAAAAAAAAGTCTCCGAAAAAAAGGTCCCCGGAAGTCTCCAGGAAAAAAGTCCCCGAAAAGAAATCCCATGGAAAAATAGTCCCCGGAAAAAAGTCCCTTGGAAAAAAGTCGCCGGGAAAAAAGTCTTCAGGTAGAAAGTCACCAAAAATAGTGTTGGATATTGAAGCTCCGATTAAATTAACCTAAAAAAATTGAGTGTTCCAGTTTAAAAGTCAAAGATAGAACAGTTTTTCAGTTAAACCGGAAGTCGATAATTTTGCTTTTGTGTCCAGAAACTGCATCAGTTTGTTATATTATTTGTAATAATAATAATAATAATCTAGCAATTCAAGCAGCCTTGAATTTACCGGTATAATGAGAATATAAGCTTATTAATAAACTCACTGCCAACAATAAACACTATAAAAAACAATGCAATTTCATCTTAACTTATTTTATATTAAAAACATTTCTGTGTTTTCATGAGTTTTGCCTTTCTATTTTAAGTTTTTCCCTAGAGACTTTTATTCCGGGGACTTCTTTTCTGTGACTTATTTCCGGAGATTTTTTTTCCAAGAGACTTTTTCCGGAGACTTTCTTTCAATGGGACTTTTTTCCGGAAACCATTTCCAAGAGACTTTTTGTCCAGGGGACTTTTTTCCGGGAATTTTTTTCCGGAGACTTTATTTCCAGGGGCCTTTTTTTCCATGTACTTTTTTTCCGTGACTTTTTTCCTGAGACTTTTTTCCGGAGACTTTTTATCCGGAGACTTTTTTCCAGAGACTTTTTTCCGGAGACTTTTTCCTAGATTCCGAACAAATTTTTCAAACTTTTCCTCGATTCTGTTACTGATAATGCATTTACCAACTCAATAGTGTAATATACTATAGTCTAATCGAAAAATCGTAGCAGAACTTTTTGTTCAGTTTTTATAGACTATCGTCCCACAGTCAGCGTCCGCGAGTTTCGGAACACCCTGTGTAAATACACAAATTTGAGAACATATTTTCATTTTGTTAGAATGGAGTTTTAGAGGACAATCTAAAATTTATATAGGGATAAGAACGTGCATCGTAGATCGCAGACAACATTCCATGTCATGAGTTCCAACAAAAAATTAAAGCTTAACAAGCACTCACTTCTAAGCGTTAAGCCCATCGTGTGCAGTACACAACTACACACCTTATTTGCCGCAAAATTAAACAAGATTTTATCATTTATCATATAACAGTTCAGTTACGTCTTAAATTTGTTTGTATTTAGTAAAAGGTGCAAATGTTGATAGTATTACATTTGTAGGCAGTGATGAGGGGTAGAAAACTTTTTTGACAAGAATTCAGAATTTAAGGGAAATACGCGTCTTGCTGTCCAAGGAACCCAAAACAGTGGTTTTTAAAAAATGGGTGTCTGTGGATGGGTGAATTCGATTTTTTATAAGATTTGGCGTTTGGAAGTTTTTTAGTTGCAGGTAATTCTTTGTAAGGTGGTTAATCGGAACCAGAAACGGAAATCAGACCTGTTTTTTTGGTACAGATTTATTTCTAAACCCTTTTTTCAAATTTTAAATACATAGGGTTGTAGTGCATCTAAAGACAAACCAGACGTTTCTTTTGCAAATACTGTATCTTCAAAATGAAGGCCGCTACAAATTTTTGAAAATTTTAAATGTAATGCCCGGTTACTGAAAAACCAAATATTCAGTCAATACAAATTGTCATATTGTTAATAAGTAGGTATAATCAAGTGATGTAAAAATATTTTGGAAAATATGAAAATTGTAAATATACTAGCTTCTAAAATTTATCAACATTTTCAAAAAAATACTCGAAAACTGACCACGCTATTTTTTTTAAACTTTCTGAGTCGATAGAACTTGCAATGAACTACAAATTAGTTTGTTTACTAATCTCCCAAATTTTAATCTGACGCCCTCCAGGAATATTTGAAAATTTTCAAATTGATTAATTATTTATTCAAAAACTCAAACACGAATCGTTATAAACTTTAAACAGTTTGACAGTCTATTTAAAGTAGTTTATTAGATTTAGCAAGAAATTTCAACCATATTAAAAATTAGGGAAAAAACGATACTTTTTAATTTCAACAACGCATTTTCGCGATTTTACCTATGGCGATCTTTTTGATAACTCTTTAAATAAAGCTTTACAGCGATTTTGGTCCGAAGTCCGAAGCGCCTATAGTCAGCTGTAAGGTGCAGTCGGTTACCGTGCTCGTATCCTATACGGCTAGCCGAAGTTATCATAGCACTATTGTTATACGGTACACGATATCGTGGCTGTCGCAAGTTCAAATCACCGCTGGGGCGTTACCATTTTTTTACTATTTTTTCTTGCTTTAATTTTTGTTGTAAAAACAATGTTATTTACTGTTTTGTGTGCTTGTGTAACCTACCGTTAAAAAGACAATGCCCAATTCACCATATATTTTTTATCGGTTCAATATCATTTTTATCCTAAGAAAATTTTCCCACTTAGTAAAGTTCGATTTATGCTGTACTTGCCGGCTTCACAACAACGGCGAAACAAAGCTTTGTAACCCTACGGAAACTTGAATTTTACGTAAGAAACACAAAGTAAAAACTGCGCGTTTTAGGGCGAGGACTTTTTTTCTATACATAGAGAAGTAAGTCTATAATAATGTCTAGGGCTTTTCATTTTCGTAAAAGGGAAACAAATTGGCACTTCTGGTGCCCTCCCACAACCCAGCACCATCTTGCGTAAAATTCCGGATCCGCGCTTGCTTAGTAATGTAAATGTAAGAATATAGAAGGCAATAGGAATATTGATTAACATAGAACTCGCTTAACATTCCACAACAATGCATGTTCTCTCAAGTACTGCCATGTGTCAAAGGGAAACTAATCACAGCTGCATATGCATGCATGCACCTCACTTAATGCACCGTGCCACACGTGCTTCATATGTAGTGCAGATTGCGTTCATTAGTTAGTTGTAAGTTAATTATTCAGTTAATCTACGATGACGACTATATTGGCTTTGATAAGTGTGCACGTGATAACAACCTTCATTACTGAAGATATTCTTTGCTATGCCTCCTCGTCCTATGAGGAGAATACCTCAATTACGTACTTACATTAGCATGGTAGTTGCTTATGGTTATAACCTAATGTATAAAACTTTATGTGTGTATGTACTCGAAATCTTGTTAATACAGGATTAATTAATATTCAAAGGAGAGACGAGTAACTTTAGTCATTATAATAATGTCTTCATAGGTAAATTGGTATTATCCAATTAAAAATATGTCTATTGGCAGATCAACACCATTTACTAATAAAGTTCTAGAATGGACGTTCGTATTCTTAAAATTCGTTGCTACAGACAACGATCGACCGTAAAAAAAACTATAATTTTAGCGGCTGCTATTCTTTGGAAATTCTGAAAACAAGTAGTAACATTACATAACAAAAATTGACCTTGTTTAATTCCTTTATGGCTGATAGATATTTTTGCGAGATGTTGTTATTAATAACTAGTGTTACCCAGCGCACAATGCACTGACAGACAGCGTTGACAGAACCGGCGAAATGTCAAGTCACGTGATGCATTAGTTCCAATAATGATACGCGACGTTATTGTAGATGCTCCCCAAGTGACACGCGTCTAGCCGACCTTTATATATATTATAAATTAAAATAATTATTATTAAAAAATCGACGTAGAATAAAAATATAAAAATGTTTCATGTTCCATCTGTGGATAGAGACCTTTAATTTAAAAAAAAATGGTCCACATTGGTGAAGTGGTAGCCGCTGGAGGAACCGGAGAAAAAAACCCTTTGTGCTTTTATATATGTATGGATTTAAAAAATACTGCTTGCACTAAAAGTGTCCATTGTTAATTAATTAATCATATACGTAACGTAAAACTAGATTGGTGATTAGTAATAACCAATTTGATAATTATGATTTAAATCTCTCGTTAGTAAAAGCCTAATTTGTGGCATCGACAGTGTTGCCAAATATGTTCTGCTTGTTGTGATAGGGAATTGATATCTGACAACATTGTTAGTGTATGCCAGATTTACATACGCACTAACAGTGTTACCAGATACGTTATCCTGTTTGTTGCACGAAAAACATCTGGCAACACTGTTAGTGCATAAAATCCGGCCTTTAGTATTACTTATAAAAAAAGTTTTAAGGATCACAATTTTTTAACAGCAAAATTGTTTTTTTGTAAAACTGCCGTTGCTCGCATAAAATGGCTCCTAAAAGACATTAATTCAAAATGGCGGCTGCAAATTTGACAAACATGCATGAACTAATTTTTGACATTATGGCAGTTTGTTCTTTATTAAAATAAGCTAGTAGATCTACACAGTGTCTACAGACTATAGCCGAACGTAGGGCAGATAACATGGGGAAACTGAAAATCTCATTTATCTCCCTGAAATACGGCTTTAATCAATTAATTTACGATTGCATTTTACAGGTTCGGCTTAGAACTCCGAAATTATGCTTTCTTGCATGCTTGTTTTCATAGCGCAGCACGACACAACAATGTTTACTTATTAGTTTTATAGTTTTCATTAAGAATATAATTTTTAAACTACGATTCTACAGTTGTGAAATAGCTGAAATATTGTTTAAGTTTTTTAATTGTCAAATATTTTATTATGTAAAGATGACCTATATAATGTGTAACTCAATAACCTCTTTTTAACAAAAACAGCACAAAAATTAAATTTATCTCTTGAAGCGCTTGGGGGCCAAACAAATTCAAATTGTTGCTGGTTACCCCACACGCTAGCGCGATAACGAACACAAATAACCGGAATTGTTATATATATTGACTTTATATAGTAAATCGCGAGTCGCATAAAAATAGTCGTTGTCACTTACCTTTCGGTGGTGAATCAACGTGGAAGGTTCTGCACTGCAACGGCCTTGTTCGCACCACGATTGACATGAGACTCTCGCTTTCCCTCGATGCCGGACACTCGCACCACAAAATATAGGAAAGTCTGGGGACATTTAGGGGGGAGGGACAACACAGTGACAACGACATGCGACTTTAAACAAGTAAATAGGTAGTTCGCGGGTTATCTTTGGTCCGAACATGCCGCCCACCTAGGAACCCCGTTCCTAAATCTATCGAACGCGACCTACCAGCTTGTATATTACAAAAGAAAAACAATAATAGAATATTTACACTAGATTACCTAAGGGGTGTGTCGCTCGCGCTAACAATAACCTTTTATGAATAACGATTCGAAGAGGCAAAAGAATAATTAAATAAGGGAAGGAATAAATGACTACGAACTTCACTCCTACCGGGGCTGTGGTGGAGGCTTTGCGCGGTGGGAGGAAGCCCAACGGAAACCAGGAAAAGGTAATGATCCGGGACGACACCCCATTTAAATCTAACCAACACTAATACTAAACTTAACGCTAACATATATCTTAATCTAAAGGTAGAGGACACAACTTGACTGCAGACCTAGTGATTTTTCCGGTGCCTGTTTTTATTTCAGCAACCCGGACAATTCCATCTTTGCCGGGGTACGTTTTAATAACACGACCCAGTCTCCACTGCAAGGGTGGTAGGTTATCATCTTTGACTACTACCATCGTCCCTTCCACGAGGTTGTCGGTGCCACGGGTCCACTTCTTTCGTTGTTGAAGCGTACAAAGGTAATCCACAGACCAGCGTTTCCAGAATGAGTGCACCATTTGCCGCAACAAGGTCCACCTCTCACGAGGAGTGACAGGTCCAAGCGGCGGATCAGGTTCAAGGAGAGCCGTCGGCGGCTCCAGTAGTAGAAAGTGTCCTGGAGTAATGGCCTGTAGGTCATTTGGATCGGCACTAATTGGTCCTAGCGGTCTAGAGTTGAGCGTGGCCTCGACTTGTACGAGAACCGTGTAAAATTCCTCATAGGTCAACGTTTGATTTCCTATGACTCGCCTCAAGAGTAGCTTCGTTGATTTAATACCAGCCTCCCAAATTCCGCCGAAATGTGGACTGGAGGGGGGGTTTAAACGCCAGACGATACCCTGATCTGTTAACTGTGTGGCCACGATGCGATTATGCTCATTTGAAGCGATAAACTGTGCCCATTCTTCTAACTTCCGCTTTGCTCCCACAAAATTTGTTCCGCAGTCACTATGCATTTCTTTTACCGTCCCGCGACGTGCAATGAATCGACGGAGCGCGGCCAAGAAGGATTCGGTTGTTAGTTCTGAGGCCAATTCGAGGTGTACAGCTCTGGTCGCAAAGCATACGAACAAGCAGATGTATGCTTTATAAATTTTGGCTTTTCGCAGTTTACCCTGAGTGATTTCATAGGGGCCGCCGTAATCAACGCCCGTAATAGCGAACGCCTTTATTGACTGGAGACGAGCAGTTGGGAGATCGCCCATAAAAGGCTGTATAGGGGACGGTTGAGTACGAAAACACGTCACACATTTGGCCAAACGATGGCGGATAACTGAACGGGCCGATATTATCCAAAATTGGCGCTGAATGATTGAATGCAAATTGAGTGGACCTGGGTGAAGGTACCGTCGATGAAAATAATCGATCATTAGATTTACCATAGGATGTGATTTCGGAAGCAGTATGGGATACTTTCTAGCGAAAGGTAACGAAGACTGGCCTAAACGACCTCCTACTCTCAAAATACCTTGATCATCAATGAATGGATTTAGCTTTCGAAGACGAACCGGTATCTGACGACCTGCCGACATCATACCAATCTCCGCAGCAAACTCTTCTGATTGTACCCATTTTACACACGTGGTGAGAGCTGAATTCAGTTCATCCACTGTTAGACAACCATCCTGGCGGTTTTCCTTGTGACGAGCATTATAACAAAAACGCCGCATCCAATCCACTACTCGCTTCAATTTTGACAGTGAAGATATCTCTTTGAAGAGGATCTTCGAAATATTTTGATCCGATGGTGGTGTGTTAATAGCAAACGTTACTACACGTGCCTCTGATGAAGTTGCATCTTTAACATGCTTCCCTTCTAGCTGGGTGACAGGCCAGCTGCTGGGAGGTCCTAGTAGCCATACAGGACCGGATATCCACATCGGATGGTGCAATAGGTCTCTAGGTAGCAAGCCCCGGGAAGCACAATCTGCAGGATTAAGTTGCGAAGGTACATAACGAAAATTCTCGGGGGCTAATCGACTCTGGGCTGCACTAACTTTATTTGCGACAAATGTCTTCCATCGATGTGGAGGTGACTTTAACCAATGCAACGCTACGGTCGAGTCACTCCATGCGGTGACAGAGGCTATTTGGCAACGTGACTGAATGATCTGGACCATACGCTGTAGTAACTTTGACACCAATTCGATCCCACATAATTCCAACCGAGGCAATGTATTGACTTGTAATGGTGCTACCTTTGACTTAGCAACCAGCAACGAAAGCTTCACTTCACCTGTTGATAGCTGACTTCTTAGATAAACTACACCGGCATACCCTTGTTCTGAACTATCTGAGAAACCGTGTAGCTCGATTCGTTTGGACCCATCGATATGCAATGATCTTGGGAGTGAAAATGTAGCCAGTGCCGGAAGTTCTTGGCGGAAACGTAGCCATTTTTCGCAAACTTCTGGAGGGGGCGTTTCATCCCAATCGATCCCCAATTGCCATAGGTAACGGATCAAGCACTTTCCCACAAAAATCACAGGGCAAATAAATCCGATAGGGTCAAAAAGCTTTGCGATGTCGGACATTATTGTGCGTTTGGTGATTCTAGACGAGTTGCCTGCTACTTGATATGAAAATATATCTGCATTAGGTCGCCATACTAGACCTAATATTTTAGCCGACGGTTCGGCATCGCCTTCAAACAACAGAGATTCGGCTGACAAAGCACAATGCTCGGACGGCAAGGATTTCAAAAGTTCGACGCGGTTACTCATCCATTTCCGAAGTTCAAATTTACCTCTACCCAGCAGTTGCGTCAATACCCTTTGCAACTGCAGCGCATCTTGTACGGTCGGAACGGACGTGACCACATCATCCATATATGTTGCTTGACGTATTACATCGGGAATGAATCACCCTCATCTTCAACCAACTGCTGCAGTGTGCGAATGGCAAGAAATGGAGAAGACGAGACCCCATACGTGACAGTTGATAAACAATATTCTGTGACAGGTTCTTCAGGGTGAAAACGCCACAGAATTCTCTGATAATCGCGATGCTCCTCACAAATCATAATATTACGCTACATTTGTCGTATATCAGTCACAAGGACCACTTCGTGTAGTCGAAAACGAGTTAGCATATCTACAATATCTGCTTGCAATTTCGGACCTTTGTATAAAACCTGATTTAATGATGGTCCATCTTTGGTAGGCATAGAGGCATCGAAAACGACTCTAAACTTGCTGATATCGGCATTATTGCCGCGAAATATGCAGTGGTGCGGAATAAAATACGTCGATGCCACCGATAAAGGACAAGGAGGAACTACAACCATGTGCCCTTGGTCAGCATAATCTAACATGAATGCATTATAGTGTTCTCGTAGGACAGGATTCTGGTTAAGACGCCTTTCCAGAAGTTGAAATCTGCGAGAGGCGGCCTGACGACTGTCACCTAACTTTGGCGCCGACGGCATGAAGGGCAGAGCTACCATGTACCTGCCATTCTGCAGACGAGAAACGGTCGACTTATACAGCTCTTCACAATTTGCATCCTCAGGGCTGAGGGTTTTGATCGATGGAATCTCTTCTACCTCCCAAAAACGTCGGATTAATAGGTCCAACTTGTTTTCATCAGTTAGGCAGAAATTTTGGATGGCTGTAGTGGCTTGCTTGAGTCGACCTAATAAACAATATCCCCAAATGCTTTCAATCAGGCTAGGGGAGCCAGGGGGGCCTTGTACAGGTCTGCCTAGCATAACGAAACCAAACCATTCTGCTCCCAACAGGATATCCACCGGTTGAGATCGATAGTAACTAGGGTCGGCCAGCGGGCGTCCCCGCAGGTGTTCCCAAAGCTGCGGCTGGAACGACTTCGATGGGCAATCAGTAATGTTATCTACAACCAATGCTTCTATTTGCAGTTCCACCGTCTTTGCCGGTTTGAAAATGCAACGTACCAATTTTCTTGAAACTCCAAGCGCTGTCTGTGCCATTCCAAAGACGGGAACCGCAGTATCTCGACTTTCCAGGCCTAGTCGCATAACACAAGCTTCGGTAATAAACGTGGCTTGGCTTGCACTGTCGATGAGCAATCGAACATTTTGGAAGTTGCCCCACTGATCTTGAACATCTGCCTGAGCCGTGGCAAGCAGGACATAACCAGTTCCATTGGACGTGTAAGTCTGAAGCGAATCCACTTCGGGCGGAGTTGCTGATTGAAACGAAGTACCGGGTGCGGCAGAGCTGATGACTGCATGATCAACGGACGGTTGAAATCTCAACTCTTTCTTTGGCTTGCTACCCAGGTGAAGCAATGAATGGTGCTTAGCTGAACAGTGTTTGCACGGGTTTTGCCTCGAGCACTCCTTGAGATAGTGACCAGGCGACAAGCAAGCCAAGCACAACCTCTTTTCCTTGGCGAACTGGAGGCGGTCAGCGTTGAATGAAGTTTTCTGCTAAGCGTAAACAGTAAAGGTACCGCCCACCATTCCACATTGTGGCCTAAGGCGGCCAAAGCGCCGGTGTACTCTGACAGGTGGCTGGCCAAAGTGCGTATGTGAGCCGGGTCACGAGATGTAGTAGGAGTCCCAAACAAAGCCTCTAAATAGGCATTGGTCTGGAGATGCGTGTTTTCATAGCGTGATTTCAGAGTGTCCCAACACGTGGTATAATTGGCCCCAGTGAGGGGCAGCGAAGCAATCAGCGCCAATGCCTCGCCACTTACAGCTGATCGCAGGTACATGTGGCGCTGCACGTCGCTTAGCTGAGGATTGGAGTGAATTGTTGCCATAAACAAGTCTGCAAAGCTATTCCACTTTCTAACATCACCAGAAAATTCTGGGAGCTCAAGCTTGGGAAGTTGAACGTTGACGGCTGGAGATGAGGGGCCAGCGTGCATGCTCATGTTAGCATTACTCATACTTAATCTATCTGTTTCTGGAAACGTTGCTTGGACCACGGCCTTTGCATGATAGTACGCATCTTCAAATTTCACGAAATCATCCCCTAAATCTTCATCGATTCTAGGATTCTGTTTTGCGTTATACGCTGCAATCTTCTGCATGGTATCGTTAAACGAATCAAACCAGTCATCCATATTCACTGACATTACTTTTAGAAGTCCTTTGTTCTTTCTAGTTGGCTTCGTCTCCACCTCAATAGCTACAGCCCTTAATCGAGACACCTTCTCGTAAAGGGTTTTTACAAGGAATTTACACTCGTCAATAACAGGCATCTTCGAATTCAACAATTACACCGCCTACTTTTTTTTTATCTACCCAAACAATTCTATAGACGATCAACAACGATAACGAATTATTATAATTTAATTTTAATTTAACCTAATACAACCAAAACAAGAACAGTAATTGTATTCAATAGTATATATTTTTTTTTCACTGCGAAGTTCACTACAAGTCTCACTATAGCGACTTCTTAATCCAACAATAACTACTGTAATTTTCGATTTAGTGGTTCGTATTATTATTTAAAAAGTGCTTGCAATTTTTAAACACCTATTACGGTAACTAAATAAATTACCTAAACTTCTACGCTATTAAACTCAAAAACAGGTGAAAGAAAACGATAACCAGTTCTAAATAAAGTGAAAGAATAATAATTTTATTTTAACTATCTACGCGGTTTTTCTTATTCTCCAAATTTCAATAATTTCTAATTCACTACAACATATGCAGCTTATCAACACGACCAGAGCGAATCTCTAACTACTTTATAACTGGTCAGTTTATCAAGCTGGTAGGTAATACTGAGTTAAGACGTACAATTAACAATTTTTACGATAAACGATCCACTATTTTTAAATTTATAATGCCAATCGCAGTCCTTCAACTTTTTCGAATTCGGACAAAACAGCGTGGAATTCAATAACAATAGAATATGCTTCTCGCATGTGCACAACAATATTTTACGGTGATAACTGCTTATGCCGTACAATAACAATTTTAAAATTCAAACAAAATAACAAATCCGGTACGTTTAAGACCCTAAATCCGGGACGAAGGACCATAAATGAAGCGCTTGGGGGCCAAACAAATTCAAATTGTTGCTGGTTACCCCACACGCTAGCGCGATAACGAACACAAATAACCGGAATTGTTATATATATTGACTTTATATAGTAAATCGCGAGTCGCATAAAAGTAGTCGTTGTCACTTACCTTTCGGTGGTGAATCAACGTGGAAGGTTCTGCACTGCAACGGCCTTGTTCGCACCACGATTGACTAGGGACTCTCGCTTTCCCTCGATGCCGGACACTCGCACCACAAAATATAGGAAAGTCTGGGGACATTTAGGGGGGGGGGGACAACACAGTGACAACGACATGCGACTTTAAACAAGTAAATAGGTAGTTCGCGGGTTATCTTTGGTCCGAACATCTCTTATAAAATTAAAATAAATTAAATTAAAAAAAAACAGTAAAAACAAAAAATGGCGGTGAGCGCGATAAACTGCTGCACTTTCGGTATCGTTGTAGTGCCGCGAGCGTGCAACGTCTGTTTGCTAATTGCGCTATGAATACACGATTGCGGGGAAGCGTAATTTTGGAGTTATAAACCGAACTTATTTATTGCAATAGTAAATTAATTGATTTAAGCCGTATTTCAGGGAGATACAAGGTTTTCAGTTTTTTTCATGTGCCTATGTTCGGCTAGTCTTGGGGTACATTGTATAATTATTAAATTACCTCTTTTTTTGTACATTTTAAAGTTGTCATCTTCTATTTTCCTTTACCATTTACTCTGGTAAGAATTTTGAAACAAAAATCAACAAATTATGTTTCATATTGACATTTAGATTTTCGAAAACAATATATGTATAGACTGTTGCTTAGCAGCATATTGCTACCACTTTTGGCGCATATGTAAATATTCATCTGGCACATAATAATAATTTTAAAACGAGAAAGTTAAAGATAAATTAAACAGCCGTACACATTATACGCTCTCGTCTTTCGTTTCGAACTCGTCATTGAGTTACCGCTATGTAAATAATCAGTAACACCGGGAACAACGTAAAGTTTTTGTGGATGACCGCCCATTGTTTAGTGTAACACGTCAATTACCGAAAAATTGCGCCCGACTTGGTCGGTATCTTCACGCAACATTGAAGCGTTCACTAACAAAGGAAAGAGCTACATTCTGAATTCCGACTGCCGCTTCTTGCTCGAATTCTATCGTCTAAAGACGGATCCAAAGTCACCACAAGTACCAAGCTTGATTTTCCGGGCTGCCTACATCATTATCGCCTACTATTTGCTGTTGATTGTCGTCTCGTACCGTCAACCATTTTCCGATATCGCTGCATCCAAAATTCCTGCCGAGAGCCACAAGTTCCACTCGGAAGCACGTCATTCTCCACGGCTTTTAGCATCAATAAATAAAGGCCAATTTTTCACCAGTGAACGACATTACTGTAAGTAACTTTATACTTTACGAATTATCACCTGTGTTTTGTGCTACGTGGAGAAGCCTGTTCGTTTGGGCTCAATATCTTTTTACTTGTTGCATGCTTGATAAATTAATTTAGAGTTACCGTTTCCTTTTGTTCTCGAGGTCCAGGCCAATAAATAAATACCTTGTTTTTTAAGGAAAAGTTTGTCAGCTTGGAACGTCGAAATTACGCAACGTTGCCACATTACCTGTGCTTATATTTAATTACTCATTTTACGATTTGCTTTTGATATATGTTATTTCCAATATTTTATTCCAAGATTTATTCACATTTTTATACATATATAACCTTATTGTGTTACGGGCTAAAAGTGATTTTTCGGCACCGTAGCAAAAGGGTGTGCCTGGCGGCTAAAGGCTCTGAGTCGGAGACGGCGTGGTTCGAAGCTTAGGGTCGGAAGGGGTTCTGTACTAGCAAAAGGGGTTGTCGAAATCGAGTTTAGGGTATGTTAAGGGCGCCACCTGCTCTGATGGTTGAGGTAGGGGGAAGGAAGTGAGCGGTTCTTTGTCCCGGGGCGGAGAAGCAGGAAATCCTCCCTGAGCGACTCGTTGATCTGGCGTGACTTACCTTAGGGCCTTTTTCCACTAGATCAAGCAACACAATATATGCTTACAAAATATAAATAAAGCTTAATTACGTAGATAAAGAATAAGTCACGCTATAGTAGTTTACAAAGTTAAATATATTGAGTAATAAGGTTATATATATAAAAAGGTTGAATAAAATATTGAAAACAGCGTATATCAAAAGCAAAATGTGAAACAAGTAATTAAGTATATGCACAAGTAATTGTGGCAACGTTGTGTAATTTTTCGACGTTCCAAGCCGACAAACTTTTCCTTAACAAAACAAGGTATTTATTTATTGGCCTGGACATCAAGAACAAAAGGAAACGGTAACTCTAAATTCAATTCATATAACATGCAACAGGTACAAATTATTGAGTTCAAATGGACTGGCTTCTCCTCGTAGCACAAAACACAATAAAGTACAAAGTTACTTACAGTAATGTTGTTCACCTGGTGGAAGGATTGGCCTTTATTCAATGACGTTAAGGCCGGGGAGGATTGACGTGCTTCCAGGCGGGAACTTGTTGCAGCGGAAACGGTAAAGTGGTAGACGGTAACGAAGTGATGGTCAACGGTAGGTAGTAGACGATAAGAATGTACGCAGCTCGGGAAATCAAGCTTGGGGTTCGTGGTGACTTTGGATCCGTCTTTAGACGATAGAATTCAAGCAAGAAACGGCAATTGAATTCAAATATGTAGCCCTTTTCTTCGTTTGTGAACACTTCAATGTTGTGTGAAGATACCGACCAAGTCGGGCGCAATTTTTCGATAATTGACGTGTTACACTAAACAATGAGCGGTCACTCACAAAAACTTTGCAATTATTCCCGGCGTTAGCTAATTATTTTACATGACGGTAACTCGACCGTATAGCTCCAAGAAAGAAAGCGGAAGCGTGTATGTACACGTCTGAACGTTACCGTAGCTGGAAGCTGTCTTCCGGAACTTCCGGGACGCTCAAGACGTCTCGACGCGGCGCTTGTGCGCGCAAAATGCGTAATAAGAGTGAAAATTACATAACAACCTTATTGTTCAATATATCTGTTCTGTAAACTACTGTAACCCTAGCCCTTAATTAGAGTATTTTGATATATTATTGGAAATTTTAAAATCATTTCTTTATCTAGTATTTAAATAATTTACATACTTTATTATTGTGCAATAGCATAGTTCATTTCATATATTTCAACATGCTTGCTTAGGTATTTGGAGTCAGCTTAATGGTGTAATTAAAATTACCAATTTTGCTGAATCTTTTTGAACTTTGGTAAAGTAGGTTAGAAGTATGTGCAACAAATTGTGAAGATATATAAATTCTTTTATAAATTGCTATATTGCAAATTTGCATGAGGAATTAACTTTTGTCAGAAATTACCTTTTTAAAGTGTTTTTCAATGCAAAACGTATTCACATCAATCATCAAAACTTTATATGCAAAATTGATTTGGAAAAGCTTAGTTCCTCATGAAAGTTAGTTGTTCGCTAGCTACGGGCTAGAACACCACAAAGTTTAGAGTTGTTCTCTAGCTACGGGCTAGAAACATCTCAGAGCTTTAAGTTGAAAGCTCTGAGCTTTGTCAAAGTATTTTATAACAGGAAAATAATTTCTTGTTAATTTAAACCAAAAGTTGTTTAATAATATTAGACGTGTTAATTAATAATCTTGTGACCAAACTTACAAGTAAGTAAGTTAAACGATATTTTTACATTGTAATTTTTGTGTAATTGTTTGTGTTTGTTGGATTTTTATTAATTTATTAATATATTGATTGTTGGATATTTGGTGTTATTATTCATACATTTCTTCCAGTTTAATATTTATTTCAGGGATAAACATATTAAATTATAAATAGCATAATACAAGCAGATCTTGTGCTTAATAAAATCCAATTCAGGTTTTTAATGGGGTTAATAAAAGCCTGTCTTGGTTAATCGACGTTTTCAGGTTGTGCATCTGAGTTGTTAGGGAAAGCTTGAGTATTTCAGGTGTTCGAATCTGAGGGCTCGGTTACACTACAGTAGCGTGACTTATTCATTATCTTCGTAATTAAGCCTTATTCCTATTTTGTAAGAATATATTGTGTTGTTTGATCTAGTGGAAAAACGGCCTAAGGTAAGTCACGTCTCAAGAACAACGAGCCGCCCAGGGAGGATTTCCTGCTTCTCCGCCCCGGGACTAAGACCCGCTCGCTCCCTTCCCCTTACCTCAACCATCAGAGCAGGTGGCGCCCTTTTAAATACCCCGATCTTGACTTCTACAACCCCCCCTACTCCGGCTACGAGTTAGCTGCCAGGCATACCTTTTTGCTACGGTGCCGAAAAATCTCCTTTAGCCCTTAACACCACTATATAGAATCAAGCCGCAACTGTATGAAGTAAAACATTGATTTAAAAATCAATACTTCCCTAAAAATAATGCTTTACTGTGTAAGATGTTCAAGTTGGGGAGAAATCAGTTTTTTTAAATAATCGAATTATTTAATAGGACTATCTCAGCTGGTTATATTCTTTAAAAAGAGATTTTGTGGGGATTGGTGTGATACGCATAACTCAATATTTATCTTCAGCCAGGTGTAAATATTTGCACGACAAATTGAATTTTACACTTTCATGCATCTGTGTAATGAAAAAGCAGAAAAGGAGAAGAGGGAAACTATACCAAAATTTTGATACGTGATACAGTTTAATTTGTTTTTTTACTACATACAATGTATAGGACGGATTGGAGAAACTTACTTAATATATTAAATACGTAAGGGTTGCTAGTTTAGCAGTGATACGCATAACTCAATATTTATCTTCAGCCAGGTGTAAATATTTGCACGACAAATTGAATTTTACACTTTCATGCATCTGTGTAATGAAAAAGCAGAAAAAGAGAAGAGGGAAACTATACCAAAATTTTGATACGTGATACAGTTTAATTTGTTTTTTTACTACATACAATGTATAGGACGGATTGGAGAAACTTACTTAATATGTTAAATACGTAAGGGTTGCTAGTTTAGCAGTGATACGCATAACTCAATATTTATCTTCAGCCAGGTGTAAATATTTGCACGACAAATTGAATTTTACACTTTCATGCATCTGTGTAATGAAAAAGCAGAAAAAGAGAAGAGGGAAACTATACCAAAATTTTGATACGTGATACAGTTTAATTTGTTTTTTTACTACATACAATGTATAGGACGGATTGGAGAAACTTACTTAATATGTTAAATACGTAAGGGTTGCTAGTTTAGCAGTGATACGCATAACTCAATATTTATCTTCAGCCAGGTGTAAATATTTGCACGACAAATTGAATTTTACACTTTCATGCATCTGTGTAATGAAAAAGCAGAAAAAGAGAAGAGGGAAACTATACCAAAATTTTGATACGTGATACAGTTTAATTTGTTTTTTTACTACTTACAATGTATAGGACGGATTGGAGAAACTTACTTAATATGTTAAATACGTAAGGGTTGCTAGTTTAGCAGTGATACGCATAACTCAATATTTATCTTCAGCCAGGTGTAAATATTTGCACGACAAATTGAATTTTACACTTTCATGCATCTGTGTAATGAAAAAGCAGAAAAAGAGAAGAGGGAAACTATACCAAAATTTTGATACGTGATACAGTTTAATTTGTTTTTTTACTACATACAATGTATAGGACGGATTGGAGAAACTTACTTAATATGTTAAATACGTAAGGGTTGCTAGTTTAGCAGTATGAAAACACCTCCACATCTTTGTTAGTATTAGCTTAAGAAAAAAATTAAATATAAGTTACTCTATTATGTGTACTTACTATATATTAAAGTATATTTCATGAAAAATGGCTTACTGACAACAGCGCAGTTATAATACATAGTGGCTAGGAAACGCCACTTTTCTTGCGGCGGTCCAGAGATGGCGCTTTAGTAAAGAAAAATTAATTTAAAATACTAGCAACAACGCAGAATCCAGGACGTTTTAGTTGTTTTGATTTAATATCGGGTGTATTTAATAACTAAAACGTCTTGGATTCTGCGTTGTTGCCAGTATTTTAATTTAGTTTTTCTTTACTAAAGCGCCATCTCTGGACCGCCGCAAGAAAAGCGGCCGGGGTTTTCCTAGCCCTCTGTGCAATTGAATTTTTTTAATGACACCGTGTACATAGGAATTATTTTTCTGAAAGCTATTTTTCTTCTGCATCTGCATGGCTAGAAATATATCCCAGGATTGCATGAAAAAATTTTAGAGAAACAGGAATGGTATTATTCGTGGAAATTATTTACCGTTAGTTACGCATAACAATTACCGATCTTATTTGGTTGCTATGAAGCAATTGTTTAACATTTACCTTTAACTTGACGAGAACTATTGGCAAATTTCAAATTAATTCGCAACCGATCGGAACAAAATTACATTGAATAATTAGGTAGCCTAGGAAAACCTGTCATAGGCTACCTGATAATTATTAAACATAATTTTGTACAAATGGATTGCGAACTAATTTATAGCATAATACTATGATCGAAAATGTTGTCAAAAAATCAATTTTAAGTAGGTTAATTGAAACAGATTATTCCTGATAATTATATTTACAATTTATTTTATTTTAATTCAGTAATTTTCAACAGTTTTCACAAAAATCGCATTTTTTCGAAAAATTTGTTACGTGGTCAGATGAAAGTAATAAATCCTCCGAAAAAGAAGAAAATGCCCGTTAAACCGCATGTTTAAAAATATACACGGTCTTATTTAATAAAATTAAAAGAAAAAATAAAAATAAAATTACCAAATTGTGATTTACCTATAAACAGCAAAACATTTTAAAAATTTTATGGTTTATTGGATTAACTATTAAACACTTTAAATATTTTGTAACAAACTTTAAAACCGCATCTCTTAAAATAAAGAAGTTATAAGGCTGAGAAGTTTCGGAGAGGTTTCTATAAAAATTTAAAATGCGTGGAAGCCCTGTTGGAATAATATCCACGAAAGTTGTTGCTCCGTCACGTGCCAATTTAGGTTCTTCATGTATACTCGAACTTTGACTAAATTACTTGCAGTGCAGGTGTTAAAAAAGACATCCTGAAATTGGAAATTTTACAGGTAATCCCAATCCTATTATTCTGAAAAGGTAGTTTGTTACAGGGTATCGATAGCTAGGTCGAAACGTGACAAAACCGACATTTTTGTGCGTTATAAACGCATAATTGCTCAGGTGCGATGGGGTAATTTGTGTATATCTGGGTAATGTATGCGGGGGCGAGTGCCAACAAAGCGTGACAGAACAAAGGGCTTCGGTACCGTAACACCATGGATCATACTTAACTGTCAAAGTTTGTTATTTATTGGAATTCTTTTCCACTGCGTTTAAAAGATATCTTACGACGTTATTTGTTTTCCTTATATTTTAAGGCTACTTCAGGAATGTTTGACTCTACAGCACCTTTACCAACGAATTAGTATTCTTTATTCGTTGACCTTTATTTTTTGCCACGAAAAATCCATGTTTAAGTGGGTTTAGTATTACAAATATTAATATACCCACCCGGCCACCCTGACAAAAAGTAATGCAGATGGTAGGTTGATCTTGGCGTTGGAAAAATGAACTTCAAACAAAGATTTACACATGTTCAGGAAAAAATCTGAGCCAGTACAAGGATAGGTGGTGGGATGTGTACAGTACATTTGTTAAGGCCAAATATTTGAAAGGAAAAATAATAGATGTGTAACCGCGACAACTTTTAGATGGCGAACTATTAACATGTAGCACGGAAAACGTAAAGTATAGATCTAAATGAGATAAAAGAATGAAGTACTCCGCCTAAAAATTTCCATACTTTCAACATAATTACGCTTTAGCTACTCGCTCTGGACTTCTAAGCAGAAGTCCCGGGTTCTAATCCTAGACAAATTTATTTTTCGTTTTTTTTTTTTGTTATTTATTTATATTTAATACCACTTCTACAATAAATAGTAAAAATAATACGATTTGTACAGCATATTAAAAATGTAATACTTCAGATAATGATATAATTAAATTGATACCGGCGTCGTTATTATTACATAAATGAACAATAAAACTGCGGTTATGAAAAGATGAAAACGGTTCAAAAATTAAATACAACGTGTCCGCGCGAAAAGTTCGGGTGCGATTATCTCTGGTGTCTTTTAAGTTACAGATTTGAAATTTTAGGGTGTTAACTGGTGCATACAGGGGAACGCTATAACTAAAGCATGTTAGTTCGCCGCCTCCAGCCACCCCCTTCAAAATTTTAAGCGGGACACTATATTTTCGCACTCGAACTTTTCGCGCATCAACCTGTATGTTAAAAAAAAGCTCGCCCCATACAGGATTAGAACGGGAGACTTCTAGTTAGAAATCTAAGTCTGAAGAAGACATTACAATATGTTGGTGTTACTCTGAGATTAGAAGGACACGTCTTGAATGTATTAATATTTATGTACAGTGAGTTTTTCTTTTTTGTATACATACCAGCTATGTATACTTTTATAAAAAACATGTCAATGCATTGTTTTACTGCAATCTGTAGGCAACTAACTATACACCACATTTCAAAGCTTCAATTTTTGAAAAGAATAGTCTGCCGTGGAAACAGTAATCAAATTATTTAATGTCAAATTAATAGCAACTAGTGTTACCCCAGCGCACAATGCACTGACAGACAGCGTTGACAGAACCGGTGAAATGTCAAGTAAAATGATGCATTAGTTTCAATAATGACCCGCGACGTTATTGTAGACGGTGCCCCAAGTGACACGCGTCTAGCCGACCTTTATATATATTATAAATTAAAATAATTATTATTAAAAAATCGACGTAGAATAAAAATATAAAAATGTTTCATGTTCCATCTGTGGATAGAGACCTTTCATTTAAAAAAATGGTCCAAATTGGTGAAGCGGTAGCCGCTGGAGGAACCGGAGTAAAAACCCTTTGTGCTTTTATATATGTATGGATTAGTTTTTTTTTTAATTTAGCATAAAATTTGTGTATTGTTGATATTTTATGTTTTTAAAATGGTAGTAGTTTTATTAAAAAAATTTTGATATTCAAATAATTTTGCGTTTATTCATAAACATACTCATTGAACATAACCTCACACTATGAGGAATAACCTTTCTCTCTCTATTATTTTCTGTACAGTTGGTTGCCTATATATTGCAGTAAAGCAATGCATTGACATGTTTTTTATAAAAGTATACATAGCTGATATGTACCTATACATAAAAGAAAAACTCACTGTATATAGATTTTTGCTTAATTTTATATGTAACAATTATTTTTTTACAATTGCCAAAATAAGGAACTTTTTCAGGTTACCTACTTTTTGTTTGCCAAAATATGTCTTCTTTTAACGGTCGCTGTTGTTTAACGTTGCTCATAAGGGCGTGAAAAAAACTTTTTTTCGTTGCCCATGGCAGCGTGCGCTTAAGTACTTTAGCGCACGCTGCCATGGGCAACGTCTACAATTCCATTTTCTTTTGCAACTGAACTAAAACGATTTTAACTTCTTCTTCTTCTTCTTCTTCTTCTATGTAGGCTTAGCCTGTTTTTCTTCACGCATCGTTTGATTATCTATGGAGTTTCTATCGACGTGGAAATCCAGCTTTCGGCCCATCTCTTTTGTGGTCTGCCTTGACTCCTCTTTCCTTGTGGTTTTTGGTCTCTTACTATTTTGATAATTCTGCTTTCATCAGCTCTGCTCACGTGGTCATTCCATTCTCTTTTCCGTTTCCTCACAAATCGGGCTATATCAGTGATGTTACATTGGTCCCTTATGTCACTGTTTCTGATTCTGTCTTGTCTTGTTTTCCCTGTAATTGCTCTTAATGTGTTCATCTCCGTGGTGCGTAGCATCTGTTTCGTCTTAGCAGTGTCTGCTAGGGTCTCTGCTCCATATGTCATAATTGGTCTAACCATGGTTTTGTAAATTTTTACCTTGCTTTCGATATTCAAAAATTTGTTCTTCCAGACTACGTCTCTTAAATAACCTGAGACTCTTGCACCTTTCATGGTTTGTCGCTTTACTTCATTATGTGTGTTGCGGTTGCTAGATACCTCTACTCCCAGGTATTGGAAATTCATGATTTGTTCTATCATTTTTGTTTCTATTTCAAGTTTGCACCGAATCGGTTCTTTGGATATTACTACCGATTTGGTTTTGTCTGTAGAGACTTCCATATTATACTGTTTCGCCGTTGTTACGAACTTGTGTAGTAGGCGCTGCAGTTCATCCTCGGATTCCGCAAGTAAGACAGCATCATCCGCGTAGCGCACTATTGGAATGTTGTTTTGCCCCATTTTGTATCCAGATAGCTTCCGTACTTCATTGATTATTTTATCCATGATAAGATTAAAGAGGACAGGACTTAATGAGTCCCCTTGTCTAATTCCTGTACCACATGTTACGCTTTCTGTTAGTTGATTATCCACTTGAATTCTAGTTAGAGTGTTTTCGTTTAGTTCTTTTATAACGTTTATAAGCTTTGAAGGGACATTATATTCTTCTAAAATTGATACGACATCTTGTAGTTTCACGCGATCGAATGCTTTTCATAGATCGACAAAGCATATAAACGCGGGTACATTAAATTCGATCGCCTTTTCAACTACTTGACGAATTATAAATATAGCGTCGGTGGTCGAACGATTATTGCGGAAGCCCTGTTGCTCTTCACTTATATGCTGGTTTAGCTGCATCTTGTCCAATAGTACTTTAGTCAGCAGCTTTTGAGCCTTGTTCAAGAGCGTTATTCCTCGGTAGTTTTCTGGATTACTCTTTTCTCCCTTTTTATATATTGGAATAGTTGTGCTCACTTTCCATTCGCTACGCAGTTTTCCTTCTTTAATTATCATGTTGAACAATCTTGTAAGCTGTTCGTTTAATGCTTGGTCTCCATACTTTAGCATTTCGTTCCTTATTCCATCCTGCCCTGGTGCTTTCCTATTTTTAAGTGTTTTCTTTGCTTTTTCGATCTCTTCTACTGTTATGATAACGAACTCGTCTTCATCTTCTCTATTTTGTATTGTAATTGTCTCTGTTGCTTCTTGCTTAAATAAATTTTTGAAGTATTGTACCCAATTTCCCGCATCGATGGCATTTATTTTTACGACCTCGCTTACTTCCGCTTTTCTATTTCTCAACATGCGCCATATTTTCTTTTGCGATCCATATAAGTCCCTCTCCATGTCCTTTGTGAAACGCTCCCAATATTCTTCTTTTATCTGTCTTATTCTTAGGTTTGCTACGTTTCTCTCTTCTACGTATAGTTGGCGGTCTTCTAGCTGTCCAGTTCTTTTATATCTTAGAAAGGCTTCCTTCTTTTTCTTCGTTATTTCCTTAACTTCTTTGGTGAACCATGGTGTTTTATTTCTGTGCAGTGTCTGTGTTCTGACTTTTCTCTTGCCCAGTGATTCCTCAGCTGCTCCCATGATGTTATTTTTCAGTTTTATCCATGCGTCTTCAACATTGTCTTCGTCAATTATTGGAGTGTCTCTTATTTTGATATTTAGGCGGTTAGCATATAGTCGTTTGGTGCTTTCATTTTCGAGTGATTCTATATTGAGTTTTTCTGTGTATTCTCGGTTAGGTTGCTGATTTATGAGATGTTTCATTCTTATTTTACCTAGAACGAGTGCATGGTCACTGCCTATGTGCGCCGAGTTTAATGTTCTTACATCCAGGATTTCAGTGGGTAGGAAGTGTCTGCTAGTTATTATATAATCGATTACGGACTGGAATCCTTGGTCACTTGTATAGGTATATTTATATTTCATATCATGTTCGAAAAATGTGTTATTAATACGTAGATTGTTTTGAGCACAGAAATCTGTTAGTAAATCCCCGTTATCATTGTTCACGGGTTCGTTGAATCTTTGCTGCACACCTTGTAGAGGTGTATTTCCTATCCGTGCGTTAAGATCGCCAATTATGATAATTCGATGGTTATGGGGTATCGTATCCATGGTGTTTTGAAGTTCTTCATAAAACATTCTTCTTTCCTCTCTCGGTTTACCCATGTCCGGTGCATACACGCTAATCACATGTATATGTTTGCTATTGATATTCAATCTTAGTTTCAGTAGTCTTTGGTCAATATAGGTTATATCTTCAATACATTTTTGGAATTTTATATGCAGGAGCATCCCAACTCCAGCACTCGCTCGCTGATTTTTTTTGTTTTCCGCTATAGATCAGAATGTAATCCCCAATGACTTGCGTGCCTTTACCTTTCTTTCTGACTTCAGAGATGCCACATAGGTCTATTCTTTTTTCCGTGATCTCCGTTATTACCTCTTGTTCTTTATTTTGCCATGACTTAATATTCCAGGCACCTACTCTTATAATATGCTTTTCCTTCATTCGTTTATTCCTTGTTCGTTGCCGGTCCGTCGTAATAAATTTTTGTCCATTTCCGAGGCTTCTTTTACTGTGATCCATTGTTTTATGTATATTTATTTTTATTATTCCTAAGGTGTAGAGTTCAATTATTATCCATCAATCATTGCCTATTTCATGCGTGGTTGTCGTATGCGTGGTTCTGTGAGCATAGTTCGTTTTACGGTGGGTAGGTAGCTGCCCCGGCCCACCAACCCTCCTCCTTTATCCGGGCTCCACCTCTTGGCTGTGTTGGGTGGATTGAGTAGCCCAATAAGTCAAGTGCCGGTCCCAAGCCCGGATTTTAACTTAATTTCTCTTATTCGAATACAGTTGTAGAAAGAAATACTTAGTGCAACTCGTGCGAGAAGATGCCTTTAGCGCACTAGTTGCCCAAAAAACTAATTTTTGACTAAACGGCACTAATAACAGCTGATTTCAAGTTAATGATATTAAACTTAGGGATATTTAATTAATTATTATTCATAAAAACGCATGGGATGATGCATATGCCACTAATATATCACTTCCGGTTTAACTGGAAGTAACATCAACTTCATGTTTTTAAATATCACCTATTAAATTATAAAATTATAATAAAATAAAAAAAAAATCTTTTAAAACAATCTTCTCCCTTTTCAAGTTTAAAACTGATTAATAAATGAGAGAAAAATGTTATTGTTTTTTCTGCAGGAAGGTGGTCATGAAATCAATATTCACGTTAGCTATTTTTAACAGTAAGCGTTGCAAACTACTAAAAACATGTCATTGTAAATTTATATAACAAAATCAAAGTTATTGTAGACACATAGTGTTGATATTTTATACATTTTCATCATAAATACTTAAAAAAACTGAATTTTCTTATGACACAGTATATTATAATGCAAGTGTATAAGCAAGCCTTTAAAGCACGCGTGTGTTTATGAACAATGGAGTCCAGAGGCGACGATTTTTATAAATCCTCAAAGGTGCTCAAATATTTTCTTGAGAAATGCTAAAGTTCATAATTGTTTCTACTCAGTGAGTTTTTTTAGTAGATTTTCTAATATTTGTTATAAATAAAACAATTAATGAAATATTAAACAATATAAATCATATTTTGGTGGTATTTGTATATAAATTGCTAAATGCGCAAGCTTCATTTTTTCACAAGTAATACAACTAGTGATTTTGTTTTTTCTATAAACTTGGGGTTATCGACTGCTAGTTAAAACGATGTCCAAAATAAACTAGCACGAGCTAAAAATCAACCCAACAATTAAATACGACGTATTTTAAATAGATAGATATCAGAAATTATCGTAGTTATTCGAGTGTTCTCAATCTTAACTTGTCGCTCTTGTCACTAACAAACGCAGCAATAGCAAATAGTGGTTGTATTGTATTATCAGCGTGGTTGTTTCACCTAATTAAATCTACTAGTAAGTTTGTCACCTACAAAATTGTGTGCTGTATAATAGTCCCACAAAATATTTGCTGCCATTTTATTGTCTTACAGTCGACTTTTTGCAGTAAAAGGTTGATTTCTTTGCACACAAGATATTTTGTATTGTGTCTGTCAAAACCCCCATTGTTAACTGTGTTAAAGTTAAAGTGGTCGAATAATAGAGAGTCATGCCATAAGGGCGAATTCCATAAATTAATAGTGCTAGGTATAAATATTAGTCAGAAAACGATTGATTACGGAGTTACAGTCTCCCGAAGAGAGAACAGACCAGCTGTTTTTTTTTTGTGGGTAACCTTTTCAGTAATTGCGTTATATTTTATATGCGAGCACTACCTAGTTTGATATTACTACTTATTTTGCGTTTAGATATTTGAACCAGGGGTGTTTCATAAGAGAAAGTTATACACAATAGAATTTTTTTCGATCGTTACACCTTCTAAATAAAATTCTTATAAAAAGCTATTTTCATATAAAATACACCATACGTTGTTTGGTTGCTGAATTCAACGATTTTCTGAAAAAAAAATCACTTTTGTGTAAAAATGAGTTGCCATGAAAGTCTGAGACTTTCCTGAAAACGTGCTAATAGTATGTAAAATAAGTTTTGCGGTATTTATGCTTATAGCTTGTACACATTTCTTGTGTAATTTTGTTTTGGAATTTAAAGTAAATTAGAGTTAGGGGTTTGATAGCATTTTCATGGCAACTAGATTTTTCACAAAATTGAATTATCTTGAAAACCGTTGGATTTCGCGACTTTTAACTTATAAAAGTACGGCGTTTGTGTTTTTATTACTTTGTATGAAAAATAAACATTTTAACACATATTTAAAAAGAGTAAAGATTGAAAAAATATTATGTAACTCCCGCTTTGCTGGATTTTTTTCAATCAGTTTGTGTGCATAAAAATAGTTTAGAGAATAAAACAGAGACATTCAACGTTTGTTTCTCGTTTTGAAGTTTTTAGATGCATTAATTTTAATTACCCACTTGTTAAAACTAGAAAAAAGTGCAGTGAAACAAATATTATTGATATTTAGCGTCTGGTCTCGCGCAGCCTTTACGGGTGCAACATGTTGGAAACTCAGGTGTGCTCCATGATACTACGAAGTAGTTAAGATATGCTCAGGCGCAGGTGGCGCACTATCCTTGTCTACCCGATGACGTAGATCCGTGACAAAATTAGGATCGCTAGTCCTGTCAACGTGGTCCGCGGTATACAGAGGCGGTATACTTACTTACTGTTCATAGTTTGGTCCTTGCTAATTCCTACAAATATGGTTATGTGTGCGGTAGTAAATTGTAAGAACAACAACAATAAAAAGGCAACAATTTTTGAAAATAAATGTCGCTATTTTTCGTTTCCAAAAAAAAAAGAAATTTGTGATATTTAGGTTCGAAGGTGTTTGCAACTTCATAAATTTAATACCTCTACAGCACGGATCTGCTCAATGCATTTTAATAACGATGACTATTGCTTACAACAACGACTTTTAAATCTTCCTGAAATTAAATGGAAACTTAAACCAGACGCAATACCATCAAAAAATTTACCTTGTTCCACAACGACGGCATCTAGTATTAGCTCACATCAGTTAAAAAGTGAACGAAATAATAGAATGAAAAAGAGGCACTTGCTTAAAGATTTTGATAAGTTCCGTTTTTTTTTTATCTAAGCAATAATAATACTATACTTTTTAAATAACATATTTATTAGTTTTAAAACAACACAAGTTAATGAAACTACCACAGAAAATATGGAGATTGATGCAGTAGAATCAGAAGACCAAACCAATCAAGACCTGAAAATAGACCAAGCCTCTCAAACTGAAAGGTGCAGATTTGTCTGGCACTCTTATAACAAACTTGAATTAAATCATAATATATTATTTCTAGCATTCGTGATGATATTTTATCCAAGCTGGAGTTGCTTCAGGCTGAAAATGTTAAACTTCGAGAAGAAAATAAGACATTAGACACGAATAATAAAAACACCCAAGAATGTGTCTAACTGTCTACGTTAAGAAGATGGACAGGAAAATTTGATGTGCAACCGGGTATGTTCAAAGTAACCAACCTGTCAAGTTTATAATAACATATTGTTTTAGGCATATTAAATGTGGTTCGAAAGCTAATGAAAAACTGTAACTTATCAAAAATGGAGCGAGCATGCATAATTTTATTTGATGAAGTAAAAATACAAAAAATGTATGATTATGACAGGAAGGCTGATACAACTATTCCACCATCGAATTATGCGCAAGTTATTATGGCTCGCGGTATTTGCGGAAATTGGAAGCAGCCCATATATTATGACTATGATTCTAAAGTAACGAAAGATTTATTATTTTAAATATTTATTAAATAATTGAGGCACTTGAAACTTGTGAATTTCCTGTACACGCCATTAATTGTGATTTGGGAGGTGGTAACAGGGGATTATGGAAGGAACTGGGTATATCTGAAAACCAAACATGGTTTCTCAATTCGGTAACAAACAAAAGAATTCACGTTTTTGCAGACGTCCCTCATATGATGAAGCTTCTACGAAATCATTTTCTTGATTCTGGATTTATAATAAGAGAAAAATCAATAACTAGGGAACCAGTTGTAGAACTTTTACAAATATCAGGAAGGTCTGATTTAAATATAGCTCACAAAATTAATTCCACCCATTTGACAGTAAAAAATGCAAAACGTCAAAAAGTTAAATTGGCAACAAAGTTATTTTCGCATACAGTTTCAAAGGCCATATCGCGTATGGGTCATCTGGGCTTGTATAAAAATGTTAACAATAATTAGTTAGAATGTTCCGAGTTGTTTAAACTTACAAACGATTGGTTTGATGTATTTAATTCAAAGATTCCAGAAACAGACTCGCGCAATAGGACTAAAGCGTACTGTGAGAGTTCACCTCTTGAGATCTTGTTAAAAATTTACAGGGAAAGGTGAAAAGTAGGTAATTTTTACAGGTAGATTAAGAATAAAAGACATTAGATTTAAATAATGAAATATTTAAGTTTGTTACCTTAATAGGTTAATTCGTTCCACGATATTATTGGTAATTATAATAGTTTATAACAATTTACACACGTGTATTCACACATGCGTGGGAATGCACGTGTTATTTTCTGTTATGTAAAAAAAGGTCTGGAAATAAATTAGTTTAATCCCCTTTACGACTGCATAGATCACATTTCATTTGAGGGTGTGTGTCGTTGCAGAAATAGCGCAAGAACCCAAGTTGCAGGGCTCACATTAGCAGGGATTAAGTTGTCAGAGAACAGGTACCGCGTTTGAAGAAATTGAAATACTAGGAAATGCCGAAGCTTCACGCATTAACATAAATTAGGGTGACTTTAGCATAATAATTAAATTAAGATTCAGGAAACTCAAGAGTGGGAATTTTAGAGTGTGGGGAATTTGTAGTGTTGCACCAATGAAATTAACTTTTAGAGCCGGACTGAAATTTGATTGGAAAACTTGATGCACAGCCGAGTCTTGGAGGCAGGATTTGCAATTTTGATAAAAAAGTTACCCGTACTTGAGCGGGGAGGATTTTTGAACCTGACTGGTCGCGAAGAGCAGCACAGAAAACTTAAAGAGATTACTGTTGAGAGTACGGAGGAAATCGAGACTTCTGTGGTATTTAGACGTCTTCAGAAAAGGGATAAGCGAGTCCGAATTGCTTTCAGTCAAGTGAGCAAAGTGTATGCGTCCTCTGGAAGCGCAAATATCTTTTTGATTTATGCGAATTCATTGAGAGCGCAATTGCTGTGAAATCTTGATTGAGTAATTTCTGCATTACGAGTACTGGATTGGAACGCGAATTACGTGGTCAAGGGAGTAAGGTGTATGCGTCCTCTGGAAGCGCAAATATCTTTTTGACTTATGCGAATTCATTGAGAGCATAATTGCTGTGAAATCTTTATTGAAATCCATTGTTAAAACGTAGGGGAAGGTTTCTGACAACTTATTGCCTGATATAAACGACAGTTTATGTACACTTTACATAGCCAACGCACTTAATTCTTTTTGAACAATAAATAAAATCAAAGGTTTATCATTGTTTTATTTAAAGCTGATTCTCAACCCTTTTGCCCTTGTAAGAGAGGGTTTACTTTGAAGAAGCTAATAAAATTATTTGCAAGCAAAAATAAAACACAACGTAGGGTTATAATTAATAAAGGTGGCAAATAAAAAAAAATATAATAGTGCATCAGAGAAGCCACGCAACTAAAAGCTGTACCTGGTGTGACGTCAGGAAACCATCTTCCAAGACAACTCGACTAATCATGAGCGATTAGGTCGAGCACAGGTAATTGATTTGAGTTGCACAGCTACAGTACGGACTTCCGTTGGATGATCAGAATAAAATTTTGAATGAAATGGAGGATCTCATGAATAATTTAAATGTCAAAACAAACAAAAATGGCATTTCCAAAACCAAAGCTAAAGTATCGGTTCAAAACGGGGCAAGTGCAAGTAATATGGGGAAAAAATGTAAGCTGCCATTTCAAAAGGGTATTACGATTTCTATTAAATCTCTAAAATTACTTTTTGAAGATTTAAAAACTGATTCACATATAAAATACGTTCTAACCTATCACCTCAATCAAGATCCGTTGGAAGGTTTTTTTTTTCCATAATTAGAGCAATTGGAGGATTGCATGATCATCCGACACCTTTACAATTTAAATATCGCCTGAGAAATTATATAGTTGGAAGAAATGAAGATGTAATTTCAGTAGCGGCAAATGTAAATATTTCTAGTAATGCTCCCAATTTGACAAGCGTTGAGACTTTAAAAGACAGTATTAATGGCAGTAATAAAAATATTTTAGACGATGATGATGATGAACATAATATTGTTGAAACAGACGATGCCAAAATTGTAACTGTACAGCTCTTCGATCATTTAAATAATTCACCTTTAATTCTAGAGGATGATTTATGTCATGATCTATCAGATATAGAATGGGATGGGTTGGAGAATTTGGCGGGATATATAGCTTTTAAATTTCGCAAAACAGAAAATTTAGGATATGCAACTTCTTCGAAAAGCGTGCCATTTACCTGGGTTGATCATCTTTCGGAAGGTGGACTTATGAAACCACACGACGACTTTTTATTGAAATGCAAAAATCTTGACAGAATTTAACAAAATATAAATCACGAAACTTTGAAAATTACTGAAAAGTTTCTACATGAACACATTGAGGAAGCTAGTAATATTGACCTAAGTTTTGAAGTTAAACATTTATTTTTTAGATGTAAAATGTATTTTAGGATTAGGTCTCTTAACCAAAAAATTAAGGAAGGGTCTACTATGACAAATCGAAAAATTGTAACAAACATATGCTGTATATAATATTTGTTTTCTACAAACACTATTAAAAATTGATTTTTTAACCTAATATTACTTAGTAGCGTGTTAAAAGTAATTCATGTTTAGTGTTAAAAGTAAACTAACACAAAATTCTGTCAAAGTGACATTTTTATTAATCAACAAGTTATAAATTATTTGGAAGCAATTATTAATATTTAGGTACCCCTCTTTTGATTATGATTTATTTTATTCCCCATAATTACCTATTAACAGATTGCCGCTACTTTACGTAACACCCTGTATGCCGGCGCTCTTTTTGCCGGCGACATTATTGGCCGGCGCTATTATTGCCGGCGACATGATTGATGGGGGCTATTGTTGCGGCGACATTTTTGACCGGCGCTATTTTTGGGCGACATTTTTGACGGTGCTATTTTTGCCGACAAAATTATTGATGAGCGCTATTTTTGACGGCGACATTTTTGACCGGCGACATTGTTGAAGGCGTTATTTTTGCATGCAAATTTTAGCCTGGCTCTATTTTTATTGGGCGCTATTATTGATAGCGTTATTTTTGGCGGCGCTATTACTGAGACACTATTATTAAGGCGTTATTTTGACCCCCCAACCAAATATAAAAATTATTCTTCGTGAGCGGTGATTGTGAAACGAATCAACCGATTATTTCAAATAATGCTATTTGCAAAAAGTTTTTCAAAATTAAACAAAAATTGAGTCATTCTACTCGTCAAACCTAGATTGTTAAACGGTGGGCGGAAAAAAGTCCCTAGAAAAAAATTCACGAAAAAAAGTCTACGGGAAAAAAGTCTCCGGAAAAAACTACGCGGGAAAAAAGTCTCTGGAAAAAAGTCTTCAGGAAAACAGTCCCCAGAAAAAAGTCCCATGAAATTGGTTCCCGGAAATAAGTCCCTTGGAAAAAAGCCTCCGGAAAAACGTCTTCAGGAAGAAAGTCACTAAAAATAGTGTTGGATATTGAAGTGCCCGTATAAGAGTCGGTTAAAATAAACGACTTTATCTTATTTTCATTTACGGTAGCCCTTTAAAGACCACTTTTAAATATAATAATGTAGCGACTTTTGTCGATAGAATTTTTTTGTTTATTTTAAAATTAAATGTGTAAAATGCAGTAAAAATACGATTGAATTAACCTAAAAAATACAGTGTTCCATTTCAAACATCAAAGAACCGCTTTCAGTTAAACCGGAAGTCGGTAATTTTGCTTTTGTATGCCCATATATACTATATTAGTTTTTTTAATTATTTGTAATAATAATAATAATCTAGCAATTCAAGTAGCCCTGAGTTTACCGGTACAATCAAAATATCAGCTTTATAATAAATTCACTGGCAACGATGACCACTATAAAAAGTGCAATTTTATTTTTACTTATTTTATAATAAAAACATTTCTAGGTTTTTATGAGTTTTGCCTTTCTTTTTCAAGTTTTTCAGGTTTTTTCCCTAGAGACTTGTATTCCGGGGACTTCCTTTCTGTGACTTTTTCCGAAGACTTTTTTCCAAGGGAGTTTTTTTCCGGACACTTTTTTCCAAGAGACTTTTCCAAGGGTCTTTTTTCGGGGGACTTTTTTCCGCAAACTTTTTTTCCATGGACTTTCTTTCTCCGTGACTTTTTTCCGGGGACTTTTTTGTCCTAGATTTTTCTTAAACCTATTTTTCCGTAAAATGTTCTATATAACTAACCATACCTGTGATAATCCTAAATGTACAGAGGCAGTTTCTGATATGTACATGATTATTCCATCAGGTGCTACAACAAAAATGAAACCATCTAACGTTTGCAGGAGGTAAGAACCCAATTCTTTGATGGGAGTCTCGCGAGAATTCGTAACTGGGGCTGCTCCCCATGCATCTCCAAGACCTGCAACAAACATTAGACACTTGTTTTAATACTACTTTATCATACAACAGCTCATTAACTGGTTATATTCTTTTGCTTGAGGAATAAGATTAAAAGAACTATAAAATCGCCATTAAATAATAAAGCGCAGTATAGCTTTCTGGTGAATTGTTTTCCATTGCGAAGTATAGTAGATCAAAGAAGTTCCCTTGTGAACTGAACAATATAGTGTTATTGCTCTTAAATAATGTACTTTTCGAGTTAATTCTTGCATGTTATTGGTTATTATTAATTGCTTAACGATCATTTCTGTTTTAAGATATTTGAAACAGGATATTCATACACTTGCGTATTGCGGTACTACACAATTTGTATTACAAGCCAAGGTTTGCATATTTAGTTAAAACTTGAAAACATTCTAATTTTTGTCACTTTTAATGTTAACCATATTTTCTAAAACTACACTTATGGTGCCTTTTGAACAGCTGGTTCTGTATCTGATGGTAATTGTCAGATTCATATACAAGTGTTCCCGTGACGAGATTCGTAGCTTAAGGGCGTTTTAATTAGATCAATTGAAAGAAAAAACTTTTGGTAAACATGTGTCCGAAACAACGCTTACAGTGTTATGAATGTTGCAAAAATATTATTAAAGAGCAAAAAAACAACAATTATTGTTGCCAAACAAATATATTTCTAATGCAATAATTATTTCAAGATATCTTCTTCAATTTCGGTGCAAAGGCTATAGCTCTGCGTACACTGACGTGATATACAGGGTGTTTCTCAAGTACCTACCGAAAATTCATAATTGCTCAGAATTATTGAGAGATTAAGAAAAGTTCATGTTAACGTATGCCCGAAATTTTGTCGATGACTTTCGCAGTAATTGCACTAAAGTTTTTAAATGTTATATGTGAACACTACTGAATAAGCCTAGTATTTTCACTAATTTTTGTTTAAATAAATGCAGCATTTGCGGGTGTCACGTATAATTTTGAACAATCAACTGGCCATGAAGGTCCGAGTATTTCCCTAAGGTGCGAATAATTGGTACAAACTTTGCGGGTAAGTTAAACACATCGAAACAATAAAATAAGTTCGTATAAACATGGGTTCGGCACGCTTCTTTACGGAGTTACAACCTCCTAAAGAGAAAATAGTTTAAATTGTTGAAATGACCGACCCACTTCCGGAGACAATAGCTGTTGCAACAAAGAGTTAACGGACAAATGTTTTTAAAACATTTTCATTGTTTTCGTGTGTGAAACTCACTCTCAAAGTTTGTGGAAAATATTTGCACATCTTGAGAAAATTCTTAGTAGCTCGATTTTGGAGTGGAGGAATTTAAAAACATTATAAATAAACAAAGAAATGAATTTGATAAATTTTGGGAAAATACAGTTAACACCGAGGAACATCTACAACCCCAAAGAAAACGAATACGAACTGACAATGTTGGGGACCTTAAAACTTCATATCGAAGACTTTTGATTGAAATAATAGACCAGATTTCTGAACAATTAAATAATAGATTTGAAAATATTAATAATTTACAATTTCTCGAACTATGTAATTTTAGTGAATTTAAAAATAAACCTTTTCCGGAAAAAGCTTTTCAATCCTTAATTGACAGTTATGGAAATAATTTTGATATAGTTGCATTGCGGTCTGAACTTGCCGTAATATATGCTACTGAAGAAGTAAATACAAAAAATAATGCTAGTGACTTACTGAACTTTTTAAACGAGACAGGGTTAAATAAGGCGTATTTGGAAGTGATTAAATTGTGCGAGTTAGTGGTGACAATTCCCGCCACTAGTGCTTCAGTTGAACGCAGTTTTTCTGTACTAAAACGCATTAAAAACTTTGTAAGAAATTCAACGGGCCAAGATAGACTTTCAAAACTATCAGTTTTATCTATAGAAAAAGATCTCGCTAAGGAAATGTCTGAACATCCACGATTTTACGACAACGTTATTACTGAATTTGCTAAAAAGGACAGGAGGATCGAATTACACTATAAATAAGTAAGTTTTTTAAATTTGCTTCCCTGTCTTTAAATCCCACCGCACGCCCCTGCATCAGACCAATCATAAGTGCTCGTTTTTGGAGCTTCCTTCAATTAAATTAAAATTGCACTGTATTTTTTACGAAAAATATCAATGTTGAATACGATTTATTACTGTTTTTAGTTTTTGTTAATAAGGAAATCATTAATAACTAGGGAGAAGATTTTTAGCCGTTTAACAATGTCGATATACAGTCAGGCATCTAGGCACTAAAAATGTTCGAAATAAGCACTGAAATAGGAACCATATAATTGAAAAAAGGACTCATTAAAATTAAAACAAGCACTAAAAAATCGAAAAAGAAAAGCCTTCAAAACCGAAACAAGTGCTAAAAAATCAGAAAAATACATTAAATATTATTAAAAAGATTTTATTATAATTTACAGAATTTAACAGCTTATTCTATATTAAATTTTCCCTCGCAATATTTTATAAGCTTTTCTTGCATATTCCTTTCTATTAAATTATATCTTTTGCAATACAAAATGTATTTATAAACAAATTTATGTTTTGATGTCGAAACTAGTTAAACTTATACATGGGCGTATATAGTAATGATATGTGGTAACTCTTTCAATTAACACTATGCAAAAAGACCCGATAGATAATTTCGTCTAGTCAAGACCTGCATGTCGATTTAAGGCTACGCTTACACCTATGTGAAACTACTAGTAGTAGTATATTTTGTAATATTTTTGAAATTTTAACGTGCATACCTTTTGCAGTGGTGCTAATGTTTGTTTTTGTTTTCACAGTTTGGTGTTATTAATTACGTTTATGTGTCTTTGTGTCTTTCATAAAACTGCAGTTTTGAGCTGTTTTAGTTAATTAAATCAACCAATAATAACTAAGTAGCAAACGTGCTTAATAATTAATTATTGAATTATTGTGTGTTATTGACGGTGTTGGTTAACCTCCAAACATGAATATTGATAAAGACCTTTTTGTGTCTTTTCTAAACGCTGACTCTCACTCATACGAATAAAAATTTATTAATATGAATAAGACACTTTATTACTTCAACAATATTTATTTATTTTAACCTCATAGGTATTTCGACATGTTTGTGTCCTTATCAAAGGTTATATTAAAAAGTAAACAGTTACCTTGTTACATGATATAGTTATTGTATTCCAAGCAAGTAGCAGAAATATATAAGGAAATTTAATTGTGGTATTTACGCCTGGTATCAATCAATTTGTGGGTGTTGTATTCAAAACAGTATCATCTGCTTTCTATGCATTCTCTTTAGTTAAATGGACCATTAATATTATTGGTTCAATTATTATTATTTAGTTAATTATTTAGGTAAGCGAAAATTGTGGTTTAGGTTATACAGTGTGTCCACGGCTCTGGTGCCCAATAGGTGTTTTTTTGTCTTTATTTCTTTGCTCTAGTGTTCACATTTTGAAAAAATATTAAGATACAAAACTTACAGTGACAATTAACAGTAGTTTTCCTAGCTAGTTTATTTATAAATTCTAGCTTTACCTCGTTGAATTCCATATTTATTGATTATAGGTATATAAAATACTTAATGAATGAGCAAGTTCATCTCTTCAATTCTCCTTTATTGGATATTTTGGAATGAGAAATCAAGTCATCTACAGACAATTACCGAGATTAAGTCACCAAGTTCTATTGCTATAACAACACTAACTGTTTACTTTCTATAACCTTTGACAATGGCATGTAAACATGCCGAAATGCATATAAGGGTAAAATAAATAAATATTGTTGAAGTAATTAAGTATTTTATATACCTATAATCAAAAAGAGTCTGGGTGGTCCAGTTGTAGGAGATCAGGCAGGCTCACAATGCGTGAGTTCTCGGTTCGAATCCTGGAAGAAGCAGACATTTTTTGTGTTATTCTGTGGATTGGTATCGAGCTCAGTAACCGACGTTGGGTTACAATTAACGGCGCTTACCTTGATTACTGACTGACCAGGATAAGTAACAAAATCATAAACAACATAAAAAACATACAATTAAACACACCTGTGTGAATGACATTGAATGAATGTGCATGAAGGGTGGCATAAGCTTCAGGAGCGTAGCGGTGTAAAGGCCACAAGGCTTCACTTCCTCCTATTACACAAGCGAAGCGCCTATCCAGAGTGAAAGTCCTCGATACCTTCGGGTATAAGAGGTGAAAGATTAAACAAACAAATATACCTATAATCAATTACTAGCTAGTTGTTTGTCGTACCTACTAGATTTATGGACTTTGACAATAATTCTGCCCTTTTCACATTAAAGTCTTTAAGTGAAACAGAGTAATTAAAATTTTCAATTCTTTTCATTTCTTGTATCTTTAGGATAAGCAAACCACATATCTATATAAATAAAAATCAATTGCCGCATGTTTGGTACATCATCACTTGAGAATGGCTCGACCGATTTGGCTCATTTTTTTTTGATGTGTTCGTAATTGTCAGGACAAGGTTTGTATGAAAGAAAATTTTGGGAAAATGCACCGGAAAAGTCGGAAAATTCGGAAAATCCAAAATATGATTTTGTATGGTGTTTTTGTATGAGGTTTTGTATGAGGTTTTGTATGTTTTCGTTTTTGAATGGCTTTTCGAAGAGAAAAATGGAAAAATCAAAGTGGAAAATTAGGAAAAATCGAAATTTTTTCTTCTTTTTTTGGATGGAAAAACCGGAATGGAACAATGCAAAAGTCATGTTCCCACTGGAACTGAAAATTCTCATGATTTTTAATTATTTTATAGTTTGTAGTCTAGACATTACGAAAATCTCATGTTTACGAGTAGGTCTGAGCTAAAACTAATCGGTTCGTTTGTTTAACATAGACATCAAATATTGCGAGCTGGAATAAGAATAACAAATTAAAAAAAATTGCTGCGTTTACAGTGCATTTCAGTAAATCCGTACGCTTTTTTACTTTCTCATACTTCCAACATGGCAATGTATTGTGATGGAGGAAAATTTCGTTTTTTTCACAAACCGAATTTCAAAAATGTTAAAGACGAATAATATTTTCTATAATATTATGATAAAGGAGACAAATCTCAAATTTTTTTCGAGCACATTATCTTTAAAATGCTGACAAATACGATTTTTGTATATTTTCCGTTTTAAAGCTTATTTACGCAGAGACGGGTTGACAGATCGGTATTACGTTTGGTGTTGCAATAGCCTTAGAAGAATACAATTTCACTATGTAACAGAATTTTTTTTACAAAACTGTGAAGTGGCCGCACGATTTTCGTAAACTTTGTAAGCTTATAGAGCTCTAATGGGCTACTATTTGTTTCGTCTCCCAGTTTACTAATTTGTCTGTGACGCCTTCTATGAATTTGTATCCAAAAGAAATCAATTTATGTATAACAATTAAAGCATTCTCTATATCATTCAAAAACGGGAAATTAGTTCCACGACCAGCTACACTACCAATTCAAGCAGCGTATTTGCTATTTAAAAGAAGGTGGGGCGCAGCCCACTGGTTCCGCTAGTATACAATAAAAACCTTTTACAAAGCAAATTTAAAAAAATCACCTATTGGGCACCCGAGTCATGGACACACTGTATTAAACATTTTTTAATTTAATTTTTTTTTAATACTTAGTATATTATAGTTTTTTGTTTGTCATTTACTCAGTAACAACTGCTTTTACTGTGATTTGTTAAGAGAAGTTTTTTTATATAGCAATAAATTCTGGACAGAAAAGGTAAGGGTACGTGTAAGTTGGAGCAACGATAATAGCGGCGATACTAGTAAAGCGACGATAATAGCTAAGAGTAGTGTTTTCTTTCATGTTTATGTTGGGAGTAACGCATTTGAAAGGAAAGTAGGTTGTACACGTATTTTAAAGTTAGTCCAAGTGTTGGATTATCACAATGAGTGATTCTGATTCAGAAGAAGTGTATTTAGACAATTTTTTAACGAAATGGTATATTTTGAATAATATCAGACGACATAATTACGCTGCACATCCTATAAATACGAAAAGTATCTTTGGTTTGGAGAGTTCCACCATTTACATTATGGTCTAAGAGAGAAGCCGTTACACTCTCAAGCAAAAGCAATCCCGTAGTTTGAAAGCTAGTATAATATCTAGTTGCTGTTAATTATTTATGTCATTATTATTTTGTCATATGCCAAAATAGGAAAGTATTGATTTTTGAAAATTTTTCTTGATATTATTTTAGCTTTTTTTTGTTATTTGTGAAGTTCTTTTGTTGTTATTAATTACGATGTCAAATTTGGGAAGTGGACGAAAACTACATTCTCAAACACGTGAGGTTGTGCTTAAAGTGTATTCGTACTTAAAAGCAATTGCTTATAAAGAGCTGGATATTACAAATTCGTCCACAACAGATTTAAAGAAGCATTTGTCGACAGCAACCGGAGTTTCTGTGAGATTAATCTATAACATTTTGAAGGAGGCAGAACTAAATATTGAGAAATCTGACGACGAAGATTACCAAGAACTGGAAGAAGCAGTTTTTAACTCGCCCAAAAGGAAACGTCTTCGAAAGAAGCCGGTAACCGATTCAGATGATATTACATCTTATGATTTACGACAAGTAATTTATAATTTTCATAATACTAACAATCAACGCATTACTTTAAACAGTCTGTTGCAAAAATTAAAAGACGATTTTCAATTTTCCAGAAGCAAGACCTCTTTACGACGAATGTTAAAAACATTGGGTTTCCGCTGGCGTGTTACACAAAACAATCGCAAACTTCTTCAAGAAAAATCAGATATCAGAGGCCTCCGTATTAAATATTTATAAAAATTAAAGTTGTATAGGCAACAAAATAGAACAATTATTTACATGGACGAAACCTACCTGCATGGTTCTCATACAAAATCTCATAGTTGGTCAGACAAAACGACGAATGGTTTACTCAGCACCATATCAAAAGGCCAACGATTAATTATGTTACACGCCGGTGGGGAAAACATTGGATTTGTAAAAAATGCTCTGCTCATATTCAAATCGGGCACTAAAACTGGTGATTATCATAATGAGATGAATTTTGAGAATTATGAGAAGTGGCTGAAAGAAAAACTTATTCCAAATCTACCTAAAACCTCCGTGTTGGTAATAGACAATGCACCGTATCATAACGTACAAATAAACGCAGCGCCAAATAGTAATTCTAGGAAGCAAGTTATGATTGATTGGCTAACAGAAAAGGGCATATCTTGTTCACACGCTATGACCAAGATACAATTGTATAAAATAATTAAAAGTATAAAACAACAACACCGTCAGTTTAAAATAAACACAATCTTAGAAGCACATGGTCATACTGCTTTGAGATTACCCCCTTATCACCCTGAATTAAACCCAATAGAGTTGATATGGGGGATAGTTAAAAATTATGTGGCATCACAAAATGTCACATTTAAGTTGGAGGACGTGAGAAAACTTGCTGAAGACAAAGTCAACCCAATCCATGAAGAAACATGGAATAAAGTGTGCACAGAGCAGAAGTTCTGGGAGAACGAACATGTTATGGACATAATGATAAACTCTTTAGTTATACATGTGAAAAATGATAGCAGCGACAGTGATTTTGGTTTTGGGTTTAGTGATTCCGACAATGACGATTGATATTATACTTGCAACTACTAATTGATTTATACAAATAACTTTAGGGAACTCAAATAGTTTATTTGTTAATATCACCATTCATTATTGTTCTGCACTAAGGGAAAAATAAGATTCGGAAGTAAATTAAACTCCTATAATAGAGGTTTTTTATTACATTTCTAGTTTCTTTGCTGTATTTTTTATACGTAACCTAAATTATCGTTAATGCCTCCTCAAAGCAAACTGTTTCTAACCTTATGGCGCACGGCCTTTTGATTGGTCAAAAAATCCACAATTTTTCGTAAACCATAAATAAATTGACTTTCACTTTTTAGTAGAGTGTACCACACTGTCCAACAGCCAATTAGAGCTAGTTACGACTACCGACGAAACAAAGCGTAAGTAGCCGAATCAAAGCCCACTAAAATTTGCAAGGTTAGGTGGCACATGCTGTAATATGTTGTAAAACATTAAAATTACAAAAACATGGTGCGACTGTCTTGCAGACCAACGAGCGTGTCATACTACGAGGTAGGTACCTGCAAGTATGTCTTGTTAAATCAATAATACATTTCTTTAGCCTTTTAAAAAAATTCTTCTGGTCTCATAGCGGTCCTCGTGGGTACCCTGGTACACAGCAGCTATTAATTTTTCGACGTCCATCATAAAGAATGCAATGCACCAGTGCGATAACCAAATGTAAAACATCTTATCGCAAAGAAATTGCCACCGACAATAGCAACGAAAATCTATGCATCAGTTATTGTTCCTCTGGTCGTTGCTTGCAGTTAAAGAACAGCACTCATCGCATCACCAACATACACGCTTTCATATGATTTCGTGTACTTGTTTTTGTCGCATTTCTAGTGTTGCCACTATTATTGTTTATCGTTGCTCCAACTTAAACGTACCCTAAATGAAAACTCTGTTTAAATCAAACAGAAAGTTTAAATCAAAAAAACCTGATTTAAATCAAATAAATCAGTTTTTTTGATTTCTTTATAAAAATCACGATTTTTGCACCTTGTCTTTTGTGTGTGTTAAGGTATAAATATTATCAAAAATTATTGCGAAAGGTAAATAATAATATAAATTATTTAAACTTAGTCAGATTTAATGTTAATTACAGTTCCGTATAACTTGCGAAGTTGCGATATTTGTCGCAATTGCCAGGTTGTCTGGTCGCACAATTTTGAAGAAATGACACACAGACTTAAATGTTTGACAACTGACACACATAGATCAAACGTAGATGAACATTTAATAAAGCCATCTAATATAAAATAATCGTTTACTTTTCTTTGTTCACCACTGTGCTATTTACCTAACTACAATCATGCGTGGTTTGTAGATAGGTACTAATAAGAAATCAAGTCTGTAAGAGCTTTATCTGGAAGAAATTCGAATGTGGTGAGTGTTTTACATCAAACAACACCTTTTTTATCCATGCTACGAAGAATGCAGGGTTTAGTACCAATTTTTAACATTTGTCCCCTATCAATTTTTAAATTTAAGTAAATCAATTTTTATATCACGGAAAAAAACAGAAAATAAGCTGTTTAACGTAGTTTATTCTGACTATGGTTGTTTAAAATAGCAGTAAGTTTGTTATATCTCGAAAATAACTAGAAATGTATTATGTGGCTTTGGCTTGCAAGTTACAAGTATCTACAAATTTTTCTTTTGCAATTATTTTCTGTTTCTAGTTTTGTTACTCAAAAGAGTTATTTTAGTTCATTAAGTAAATTATTTGTTTCTGTGTCATCATATCTAGTAAACTGAATTTTTTAGGAAAACCCTTTTGTAGCCAACTTTTCTCTAATTAAGCCATTGTTGATTGTCATAACGTTTCAGAGATCTCTATTAAGGTATACTATTATAAAGGGAGGTATTGACAGCCCGCCATTTTGGAGGTATGCAGGCGGCGCTAAATTAAAAACTGCAAGTTAGGTACTATGTTTCTGAAAACATAATGTAATATTTTTTTGCAAAACTTATATTATTTTACACTTATATTGACATGTATCTTTCCTGTAGTAGGCTGAAATAATAACAGCATATAAACAAACGTTGAATATTCGGTTAATATATGGTTAAAACAGGAATGAAATACAAGCAAATTACAAACACGAACTAAATTGCAATTTTTGCAACTTTTAGTCCCGAAACAGCAAAAATTTTGTTAAAATTCAATAAGTAAACAAATACCATGGGCGCACTCAAATCCAGTGGGAAAATAATTGTTTTTAGATTTTAATGAAGCACTTTCACTTTAAAGAGATAGTACTAATTAAATGTTCTGCGTCGTAACATACAGACATGCAAAAATGCTGTTTTAGAAATAATTTATAATTTAGAAATGTATGAACTGTAACAATGAATCAAAATTTGTCTCAATTATCAAATAAAATATTTGCAATTATGGTTCAATATGTCTACCATTTTTATTAACCATTTGCAATCGTCTTTTCCAGTGTGCATACGCAGAAGCTATTTGTCTCTGAGGCAGCTGGTCCCAGCATTCAGTTGTACGTTGGTTTGAATATATAATATCGCGAATTCTTGTTCTATTGTAGACTGCTTTTTCTAACAGATAGAAAGTACCACGACATGGCGTTGACTGAATAAAGACAAACTCATTGCCTACTAAATTAAATTTGTCACAAACGCAAATTTGGTTTTTGCAATCTACAAAGTGTAAGCATTCCGTTTTCCAAAGAATTATTTGAATGCGTTATTATTGGAGATACGAGTACTTGAATTTTGTACTGCTGTTTTTGGCCGACTGTATTTAAAATATTAATGTTAAAAATACAAAACTTTCAAAATAGCTTCACTTTATTTTTTCCTATTCTGTTTTCAATTCAAGTTATTAATGTGAAATAAAATACTGCATCACAGAACAATTATTTTAACCTTATACGTATTTTCATATTTACATGCTATTTATCAAAGGTAATATCATCTTGGATAATGTCGAAACACGTATAAGGTGATAATTAATGTTGAAGTTATAAATTATTTTATTTAATATTGAACTTCAACAAAGTAACAAATTATTATTCATTTTATTATTGTAGAGATTCCCTAGAAACGACTTCAAGTAATCCTTCAAGTCCATTTAGTACATTCATGTCCAAAACTGTAATACCGGCATTCTCACCAACAAGCCAGACCAGTTCAACTTCTTCCTTACTTCAGCCTGCATCTTCACCTTCGTTACCACCCAGCGGCTTATCTTTACAACAAAAACATAGTGCCCTGCATGAATTGCTGCTGAAAAGAGAGAATTACACAGCTTCCCCTGATAGATCTATACTTGGACAGTCGGTTCCTGGTCAAAGTACTAGCCCAGTTGTGGGGTCTTCTGGAGTTAAGGTTCACCGCGGGCAAAGTTCAAGATTATCATCTTTTGCTCCTACCCACTTGGGACTCGAACAAATTTGGCAAAGGAGAGAACCTCGTAAACATCTCCTATCTACTGGATCATTGGCTGAAGCAGGCTCTACATCCTCTTTATCTACAGGAGGAGTTTTGAGCCCTGAAGCACAAGATTTTTCTAATGATGATGAGGTTGATAGCGATGAAGATAGTGAGCATTATGAGGACTACTCGTCAGATGGTACTTGTTATTTTTACTGTTTGATTTGTTACGATTATAGCTATAAATTTTTGCATTGTTGTAGTATAATATTTAACTAGCTATTTTTAATGCACATGTTTTAGGCGATTCCGATAACGAAAACGAGAGAGGGTACAAATTGTCGAGCAAAAGAGAGAGATTTTTCTGGCAATATAATGTACAGGCTAAAGGTCCAAAAGGACAGCGTCTTATAATGAAAACAAAAATGGAGGATCCGCATATTCTTAATGAAATTACGGATCCAGTTTTTAGTCCTAATTGTTCTGTTCGGGGTATAAAACATAGCGGTAAAGCACGGAAGGGTGATGGAAATGATTTGACACCTAATCCGCGTAAATTATTTAATATCGGCAAGGAGCTGGATAAGTTGGGACGTGTTATTAATAATATGACGCCTGTTAGTGAGTTGCCATTTAATGTGCGTCCTAAAAGCCGTAAGGAGAAGAACAAGTTAGCTTCGAAAGCTTGTCGGTTGAAGAAGAAAGCACAGCATGAAGCCAATAAAATTAAATTGCATGGTCTGGAACATGAACACAGTAAGTAATGATTTTTTCAACAGTTATATCACGAGTGCATTGAAAATAATCAGGTTATTGAATTACGAAAACTTGTTGCATAGCACGTATTTGCAGGATGTTTGAGTAAAGTCCTGAAGTTAACATTGCACTACTAAAAGGTAGGCAGGTAAACATCATAAGTAGGATATTGGAATAGAATTTAAAATAACAACTAAAAGCTGTTTAGTCATTTGACGCGAGATCTTCCTTTTAGGCATATCTACGATGGTAGTTCATGCCAAAACCAGAATTTACATAGCACAATGTGAATTGGGATGATCTGCGCAATTATTTGTTATGCACATTAATTAACATACTCTACTCTTTACAGGAAACTTTGTTTGTTATTCAACATGGTTGATGTAAATGTCGACGTTACCCTGAGACGGCATATTATAATTCAGTGTCTCAGAATTCTCATTAATGAAGGCGTCAAACCCGCTGAAATTTTACGCCGAATCGGCCCAATAGCAGAAAGACACTCAAGAAATTGCAGTGTTTGAATGGACTAATTGTTTTTAAATGGTCGTGAGAGTGTTCGGGTCAATCCACGAATAGGAGGTTCAACAAGGGTTCCACTACAACAAGAGTCATTCCTGTTGTTATTAAACGTATTGTTGGTATTCTCTAGTTTTTCTGAGACAATTGTTCGTCGATTTGCATTGATTAAAGTTTCAGCAGGTTTAATGACGACAGGAATGACTCACTTGTTGCAATTTAATCTCCTCTTCCTGGATTGTCCCGAACAGTCTCACGTACATGTTTAAATTGGTTAGTTCACTTCAATACTTCGACTTCTTCAATGAACTTTTTGAAACTGTGAGCTGAGTCTGCGTAAAATTTTAGTCTGTTTGAAGCCTTCATGAACGATAGATTGAATTATAATGCACTGTTTCAGGGAACAGTTAACATTTAGAATAATCGCGAACGGTCGGTTTCCATGACAACGGTTATGTTTGTTTCCTGTTTAGAGTATTAAGTACGTTAAATAATCATAACAAATAATTGCACAAATCACCAACTTAACTACGTTTTTGTGTAAATTTTGGATTTAGCATAAACTATCCTCGTAGTATATCGCTGTGTCTAAAACCCTAAAATCTTCAATCGAAATTTCAATATTAACGGTGGCCCCTTTTTTCCAAGCTGTCACTTAGAGACCAAGTTCCTATTTTAAGAAGCAAAGTTGTTGCGTAGTCAACTATGAGAGGAATAATCAATTATTTTATTTGCTGAATAAATATCCACAGTAAAAACATTAAAATTGTTGCACATTTAATCTCTAAAGTTTGGTGGATTGATTGTAATAAGATAGCTTTTCAGCTTTTATCTTAGACTATTTTTCATTAAATTCTAAAAATATCTTGCTTTTTCTATGTCTATGTTTTCTAAAGGCAGATCTGCAGCATATTTTGTTTGTATCTTTTTTTTTTGTTTATTAACCTTCAGGATTCTCTAATCTACAGATAACATACAAATACAAATGAATTTAAATATGCTGTGTCTACCTGACCAGTACCGACTGCCACTGACCTGACCGTACTGGCTGTCACTGGCCCGACCGGTACTTTGTTGCGATTGCGTCACCAACTTCGTATTTCACCCTTTTGTATTTACAAGCGTGGTGGCGCAGCAGTAACAGTGGCTTGCACTGCATTTTGGGACCTACTTTGTCGCTGGTTTAAATTTCCATCTCAACTTTTTTTTTTATTCTAATGCTCTTCCAAAATTAAGTGCATCATCATTCCTCAAAAATGTACTCAATCACAGGATATGCAAAAAAATTAAACTTTTCCAATGACAGGAATATATCACTAACAGTAAAATGTTACTTAATTTTTAGGGCGGTTAATAAATGCTCTTCTACAGTGCAAACAGGTAGTAGTGGCCAAATTCAATGAAGGAGCAGCTGAAAACCAGGGAGAACTTTCCAACCATATTGACAAATTAATAAAAACTGTAACCAGTATGTATTAAATCAACAAACTTTGAAATACAAAATTGCTTACCTTAATGTTTTTCAGAAAATCTGATTGCTGGCAACACTACAGAATATGTGAACAAAATAATAGATAAGGTAAGGGGCGGTGTACCTGTAGGAGCGCTGGAAAATTTATAATAACTAAGAAAGGTAGGCGCTTAATTGTGTTCTTGAATCTCCTATAAGGCTCGGTATAAAATTTCAGCATATGTAGTAATATAATCATTTATATATTAGTGATTTCATTGTTTGCCTCAATGAACATTAAATACTGTTTGTAACTTGTACAATAATGTTCTGATAGTATTAAAAGTATCATTGCTGTTGAATGACATAATATGCAGTGTATTGAAACAAGTACGGAAGGTTCGTGGTTGCTGCATTCCCAGTTAACGTGGATTTACGGTATCTGTGTGCTCTAATATGAGGTGTAGTACGAAAACAAGATGTTTTAAGTATGCCTTCAATAAAGAGGCAATTTTAATACCGAATATTGATAAGACCCTTGTTTTATATAGATTTGTTTTTATTTGTGTACTGTTTTTGTAGTTGATGCTGTGTAATTAATCTGGCTTTATAATAATTGTAGATTAAAAAATATTTTTAATGTTTAGACAGGTTTAAATTTACTTTTTGTAGAAACTAGGTAGGAATCTTGATTATTTATTGATTTTTTAGTTTAAGAAAAATTATTAAATGCTTTGAACTAACACTTTTTAAACAATTAAAAGTTTAACTGATAAGTAAGAACTCTTACCATAGTTAGTAAAAGTTGGTAAAATATTAAAATGAATCAAACTGAAACGCAAGAAAACGTTACAAAATACCGTTACATTTTCAACTGAAAATATATGTAAAATTACAATAAAAGTGCTTGGTTTACAATCAGCTATTTTATCAACATAAATCAGATCTTTCTGTAATTTTTTATTTGTCATTTCTATGTTTTACTTTAATAATGGGTATCCATGTTTACAAAATTATCTATGCATATTTAAGTATAACTATTCAACACATTATCAAGAAATTAATTAACCAACATGGATTGTGTTATCACAATTCTGTAGAACCTTATTTAAATCTTTGGAAGATTATTCAATAACTTGGCTTGTTATAAGTACTTTGCTGCTGGTGACATTCCTGTTTGTTCTTTTAATTTGTAATAAATGATAAGAAAGAAACCAACTACCTTGAAAATAGTGAAAGTTGGTAGGTAATAAATAATTTCATGTTTTTTTAAAAATATGGTAATTATTTTACTGAAGCCAAAAACCTAAGATTTATGTTTTTTTGTCATAATTGAAGTTTTTTTGCGCGGAATTGTTATTACCTTTTGACTGCTGCATCCATGTCTATACCGAGGTACCACGAGAACATGTAACAACTGGAAGTTGGTTTTGGAAACAGGAGAATAATGAACTTTAAGTGTTTTTTTATTAATTAGTTTGAAACATTTTATTGTGGCAAGAAGATATTAAAAAAATTCTCAATTTTCAAACGATTATAACTTTTTCGTTTTATTTCTTTTACTTGAGTTCTATTGCACTTTTTAAATTGCCATTTTATTTGCTTTAGTCACACAATTGCATAATACACAGTTTCCCAGAAAACTTGATGTATATGGAAAATGATATTTTTCCAGATTTTATGTTCCCAGTATGCTTTAGCTAAGAGTTTCAGTTATATCATTGTTATTAGGTGTTATTACTGCAGCGTAGTCAGAAAATAATAGTATATCATTAAAAGAAATTAAATAAAAATTCAAGACGTCATTTTAATACCAGAGTAACAACAATCTCTTCTATTTTGATAGCGTAGCCGTAATGCTTATTGTTTATTTAGAGTTCTAATCCTGAATGGGGACAACCTTTTAACTTTTTTATTTATTAATTTAATTTTCATAGCTTATCTACATTTGAGTAGTTAAAATAACACGATTTGTAAAGTAAATTGTAAATTTAATACATCAGATAATGACACAATTAAATTAATACCTACTTGTTACTCTGGTATTAAAATGACTGGTCTTGAATTTTTAAATTAAAAAATTATTGCTTCTTGACTAAACTGCGTTAATAACAATAATATAATCGAAACTCGTAGCCAAAGTATCGTGGGAACATAATATCTGCAAAAATATCATTTCCCATGCATTTTTCCTATAGTTCAACTGTTTTGGGAAACCGTGTATATTGAAATAGTATCCCAAGCGTAGAAAAAATGTACTAGATCTACTCCTGCTTTTGAAAATATTAAAGCAAATTTTGGAAATAGCAGATGCAGTACGATGTAAAAAAAATACTGTTTTCTTCAGTCTCACTTTAGATTGGTTTCACCCTAATTGAGCGGTCCCTGACTGGACGTTGACCCAATGACCAGTCCACAATTCAGTGGTCTCCGACTGGGTGGTGACCTAATTGAGTGGTCCATAATTGGGTGTTGAATAACTGTTCAATTCGGTCACTGCTCAAGCGACCGATCAGTTAGGTCACAACCTGTAACCGCTCAACTGGAGACTGAAAGCTGCGAAATATGTTTTTCTAAACGACACACAATTTAACGTCAATTAATTCCTGGCCAAATTAATCACGTTAACAGCAAACATTTGCCCACGTTAATGTCATGCCTGTTTAAAAAATGTTGAGAGTGGAGCAATTTTTAGTGTTTTCTGCATTTTTGGTGGTTTAATCTTTAAAAAGAGCCTAACCAGGACATTATTTATACTTTACAAGTGTATTAACTTTCAGTTATAGTTTTAAATAATATAAATTTTTCCAAGAAAACGTTAGTGTTTCTGCTTCCCAGTATGCAAAACCATAACCCTAAATTACATAGTTGTTTTAAAAATTCGGCGAATCGAAACTGCAATTTTGACAAAAAATAGAGTTCAGTAGCAAACAGTAAAAAATAGTCAAATACGTTAAACAACCACTATTTTCTACTTTTTATTTGCAGCTTACGAAGTAATAAACTAAAATTGAATTGTATATTTCTGACGCATATATAAATGCAGATTTAACCAGTATTTGTAGTGAAATTGTTAAAGAGCTAGAGGGGGTAAAAAACATCAAGTGCTTGACAATTTTCAAACGATGTGTATTCTAAAAGATTGTCATTAAAAATAAAATTTTTACGAAAACTAGTGTATCAAAACAGCAGAAGTGTTATCGCACAAATAATTTGAGCAAGGGGTAAAACGTTCAAATTCATTGTATTACTTTTCAAAAGTTACAATTTTTAAGAGATTGTAATTAAAGCTCACCATACATTTATGGTTTCTAAGAATTCTACTGTAAAGTAGTTTTCCTTCTTTTTTGTTCTACAAGAATTATTAGTTAACAAAACTATTTAACTTTAAATTAGCTGAAGCTACAAATAAATTCCAAAGTGACGTTTTTTAAATTAACATATTTTTCATATTTTTTTTATCGTGAAGTAACTACTAGTGTTGTGTTATACCTCTTGTTGTCTTTACTTGCAAATTTTAATGCTGAATTTTTCTCAAGCACTCCTTATGAATTTAAACAAAATAGTTCCTATTAGTTTAGTTTTATTAATCATTATCAACTTAACTTTAGTAATGCTGTTATAAATAGAAATTATTTACGTGTAGACTCGTACTATGCTTAGAATATGAATATTAAAGGAGTTCTTATTTGAATTAACACACGTTCTCTGCTGGTCAGGGACCGTAAGTTACATACCTTAATTTGGGCAGTGAATTTTTGTCACTTTTGTACCTGCTAATCAAAATATTGCCTATGAATTTTTATTTTTGTAATAATTGTGCACTGTTACGAAATATGAGGTCATGTATCATCATTGTGGTAAATAATATAGTTATCGCTCATTTTGTGTTAAACCTAGTTTGCTGAATTGATGGAGGTGAATTTTGCAAAAATTAGAATTAAATGACTTAATTGTTTTTTTTGAAGTAGTGATTAAATCAGAATAATATTCGTAATACAGGATTGATGTATGTTCAGCTGTATAAATGTTCAATTTAATTTATAGGAGCACTGAAAATATAAAAAAGAGATTGTGACAACAATGACACAAAATTTGTTTAATTTTTATCTAAATTAATGTTTAGTGTTTGAAACTAATCGAATGCGAAGTTTGTAAATGTGCACAATTTTTTATATATTGAGGTTTAAAGATTTATTATAAACACCGCATAAAGTCCTTTTATTATTTTATTATTATTAATTTAAATGCATCTGCATGCTAAATCAACAAACGTTTTACGTAACAACATTGATACAACTTGATTAGGGGTATTCATTGAGTAGAGTAGGTGATGCTTTTAAGGTGATTTGCATTAAATGCTGAGAAAATTTAGATAGGATATACAGAGGTGATGCAAAGCAGTTATAGTGAACTTGTTTTGCAGGTTATTCTGATAAAAATTGTCTATTTAAATATTACTAGCGAAATTGTTGCTTATAACAGCTGCACATACAAGTCTTTATAGCTGAAAGGTATTTTTACTTGGCCATAATTTATTTTGACGTAAACTTGAAACGCCATTCATAAATCAACACGATGAATTCTTTAACTTTTCCGTTTTATGTAGATTTTATAGATGACGACACCTAAAAAAATGTTTTTATTGATAGTTTACGAAACAAATGTAGTGTTTACTGTAAGTGTAGTTGTCTAAGAGAAATGGTAATTTTTGAGCTTTTAGCTCGAAAATGTATTTGTAATAATTATGCTTGTGTTGTATTTTGTTAAGCAAGCCTCATGTATCTAATAGTTGTAAACATTACTGTTCCCATTAGTATAACATTATACAGATTCCAGAAAATACTGCAACGTTCATGTGAACAGAAAATCTTGTTAATCGTATGTATGTACAACTCGATTAGCCACATGAACTACAGTTTTTTGTGGTAGTCAAATACATTTAAATAGCTACATTATAAATACAAAATATAATCTGGCATACCAAAAGAGGTATACTATGCTTATAATAATAATTAATTAGACTTCATTGGTTCTAATTTTCATTGTATTTTGTACAGTGATGTAATGTAAGCTGTGTATGCCAAAATGCTTTATAAGCAATTGTACATCATATTTAGACTCAAGCAGGGTATATTTTTGTCTGTCCATGAGCATAGATGTGTCCTGCTCATCTTTGTTTTGGTGTTTAAATAGAAAAAAATACATTTTCACATTTTTCGTAAAAATTTTAGTTTCAGATATTTCAAGTTGATTTACATGGGTTACCTTTTGAAAAACCGCTGGTTCAGCTTGAATGCCATATTGAACTATGAAAGGTAGAAAGTATATTTTCATTGTAATATCAAAACCATGTTGTGAATCTGAACCAAGCATATTATTATTTCGCTTAGTTTTAACTTAAGACAAAATACAAAATATTCTTCTTACATGTTGGAAAACTGTTCATCAATAGTTGAAACAGGGTGTTTAACGGACTACAGGCCATAGCATTTTAACCAGGTTGTAATTTGGTTAGAATTATAGTAAGTTGTGTACAGATTTTTATCACATTACGTGCTTGTGTTAATATCTATGAAATAAGAGCACACACAAAAAATTAACGTCTTCATTATATGTTGCCTGTTATTTACAATATTTAGTAATACATTTTTTGCGATAATTTTTGTGTAATTTAAAAATACTTGGATTACTTCGTATTTAATAAAAATGTCATAAAAACTTAAATGAAAGATAAATAATAATTTAAAATAAACATTTTTATAGGAATTGAACCCAGCATCTTTGTATTGGCGAATTTGTCCTCTACCTCAAGACCACTCCCACCAAACAGTTCATTTGCTCTTATTTCATGGATATTAAGACAACCATGTAATGTGATAAAATTTTCTAGGCAGCTTACTTTAATCCTAACAAAAGTGCAATATGATTAAAATTAGTAATGGGAAAACGCAAGGAATTTCTTATATTTGTAGGGAGAAATTAAAAACTTAATTTTTTTTATGAAACCAAAATTATTAATTATTTTACGAACATTTAATTGATTTTTCGTGCTTGTAAAAAATACAAAGAGAAGGAAGAAAAAGGTATAAAAATAATAAAACTGTATAGGGTGATTGAAAAGTAAAACATAACGTCGATAACAGAATTGAATATTGAATGAAATACCTTTGAAGTTCTACTGTGTGTTCAAAAAGTAATTACATAAGGGTTGGCCATGGAACTTTCCAGGAAGGAAACATTTGTCTGGGGAAGTTTCTATAAAAGTTACGGGAAAAGTTCTTGATAACTTTCCGGAAAACTTTCGTAGATACTTTGTAATACAGTGTTCTTTTTCTTTTATTCAGTTTTAAATGCATATTATTGTAAAAATAAAAATAATTATTAGAATTAATTGTACTCAGAACTTTTCAATAAAAAGTAAATGACAATTTCAAAATTCAAGCCATTTATAATTTTTGTTCTAACCTAATCATATATTTTAATTTCTTGCTGTTTTGTTACTGATAAAAGCTGTATTAATTTACTTCAGTTTTTATCTGTGCTCAGTGTTTATGCTTCAGTAATACTTAATATTAATAGTCGATATTGTTCGCTAATCGCTTCATTAATTTGAATAATTTTATAAAATAATTTGTTATTTTTATTTTTTCTGTACTTTTAATAAGAATATAATCTACTACGGTAGATGTATTTGGTATCGATAGAAAGCTCTAGCCAAAATACATTCATTTCTGACGTTTAACTCGATCTTAACTTTCCGGAAATTTTCGTTGGAAAAGTTTCTAAAAACTCAATACCCAGAAATTTGACCATCTTTAGCTACAAAAAATTGAACATCAACAAAGTATGTATTAAAATTTAACACAAATTACGCAACGTTTAAAAAGTTGAATTACAACAGAGTATGTACTGAAATTTAACAAAACACAGAATGAATCTACGAAAACATTATGCCTTAAAAATGTTATAAATTAAATTTAAATACATCAAACTGTTTGTCTTTAGGATTTTGTTCATAATTTAAAATTCTCATGTTTTCAACTTATTCTTGTTATACTGTTTAACCGTCTTTAGTGTTTATAGTTTTACACAAAATTTAGTTTGTTCTGGCGCCAAATTTAAATTAGGGATATTCGGGATTTTTGGATAAGTTCTCTCCAGGAAAAACACTGATTTGGGAATTTCCCTAGCTGCTTCTCACTAATTAAAATACAATGGCCCATAGTCTGTGGAACACCCTGCACATTATGGAATTCACGGTATTAGGTGAGTCTTATAATTCAAGTATCAATATTAGAAATATTTGATAGATTATTGGACATTAACCAAATTGTATTTATTTAAATATTAATATTGAAGACCAAAAAAAATAAGTTTTTTTAGCAGATACGTTTTTTATGTTCTGCTATTTTAAAATAATTCTTTAAAAATTTTATTTTAAGTGAAATGTTTTGAGTATTTGTATACATTTACACTGGTTTGTGTGCAGGAATTGGTAGACTGTAGCATTTTAAACACAACAGCAAATTTTTAAATTATATTGACCCTAGTTAACATTTTGTCGGTACAACTTCTTTTATACTAACACAGTAATAAAAATTTGCACGGTTTTCAAAATATGTGAACATATATGACGAGTCCCTCAAACAACTATTAAAACATATTGTAGGCTGTACAGTGCCAAACGATTTCTTTTTAAATTCCTTTTTGCAGTATTAAAAGGAATACAAGTAGGCAATAATTATAAATAGTTAATAAATGTTCTGCCTCATTTGTATATTTTAGTATCGCAAATGCACATTTACTTTATTTTTTAAAGAATGTTTTTTAAATGGCGAGATTTGGTTCAGATTCTTTCAAATTGTTTAGCAAGGGGTTAGAAGTTAGAAACAAGTAGATAATTTGTAGTGCTGTAAAAAGTAGAATCGAAAGTGTTTTAGTAATTATGAATCTTCCGTGTTCTTTCTGCTCCTTTCCCCTTAATGTTCAATGACTATGTTGTATTAATCTAATGGACATTGTAAATGTTGACGCTTACGGACACTTAATTTTCCACTTTTTAACTATTTTTATATGTTCAACACCCAGAAATGTTACTATTTTGTTTAAGAAATTGGAATTAAGAATAGTGTGATTAGTAAAATACACTGTAGATTTTTGTGCACGTAGGTTGCTCCATGACTTCCAAACCTTAAGATGTGTAGTGATTTATTTGTATTTTTAAGAATGTTTTATTACTTGTTCCAACTTCTGTACATCTGTTAAAGAAGTCCATTTTTCATGAGGAAAATATGAATGAAACTTGTCATGGACTGACCTATCTATTAGATATACGATGAGTAAAATTGTCTGTGAATGAAGAGAAAAGTTGTGTTCAGTTTGTGATATAAAATGGTTTTTGTATGTTATATAGTTTATTAAAAATGCACAGCTCAAGTATTGTCAATAGCTATTTTTTCAACGACAGAATTGTACATTAACGTTACTTTTAGAGTAGAATTAGTAAAACTTAGTTTATTTCGGTATGTACTGATATATGTACATTGGCTGTGTTTTAGAGTAGCATCTATATAAAGCCAAGTAAAATACTTGCATGAATTTATTGTACCACTCTCACAATATAAACATACATATTTTTGCATGATGCAGTTTAAATTATTAATGTTAAAGAGGATGTTAAATTGTTTCATGTTAATTGTATTTTAAAAAGGCGTATTTTTAAGTTAATTTGTCATCCAAAGGTTTGAATCTAGTTTGTTTTTTTATTGTTGTAGAGAATAGTTATTAATGTCGATATTGAATTTAAAGGTACTCTTTAAACTTCTATTGTTTGGTTAGTAATTTTCATTTAACAGAGACACCTATTTACAATTTTTTAATTGGATTTATTATGTTTAGAAATTAAAGATGTAGTTTGTTGGTTTGTTTATATGATGAATTAAGTTTTATAATTAAATATATACCTGTAAACTGTAAAAAGTTATTTTACTGTTAAAGTAAGCCCCGATTCCTTCATACATTAAAATACAGATTGTAAAGAATAATAAATTTACGTTTTTAAAAGTTTTTGTGTAAAATTCACAAGTTTCTGTTTAATACCAGATAATTTTCAAAACAGATATGCTGCTATGTAGTATTACAAAATTGATTAGTATTTTCAAATTTCTAAAATTTGTCAAGTTCCGAATTTATGTTTTAATTTTTTTGATTTCAAAACTGGTATAAGCAATACATTTTTTTCATTTTTAATGTGATGCATTTCATTGCAAAAGTCGGTGGCACTACACTCCAATGAGGAGTTTGGCCTTCAATGCGGTAGGTCAGGGTCACCGGGCCATCGCTTCCGATAACCAGCCGTCTCGCACTCTTATATGAAGTACGGGGTGGTGTTGTAAGCACCGCCCCTTAGACAGCTGCCTTACTTCCTTCACCCCTCGAGGAGTTTGGTTCCCAATTTTTAAAAAGCGGCTGGGTAGGCCGTCCGCCAGGCATCCAGTCTCAGATTTAAACCAAGACCTTCCGCGTAGCAGCCAAGTGCCCTAACCACTCGACCACTCTGGCGCCCGTATTTCATTGCAGAGTTTAATAAAATTTAAATACAAACACGTTTAAGTTCTGGACCAAAACTTGAAAGAACTTTCATCAAAATCAAAATTTTGTGAATTATAAGATGCCAATCAAGTTTTTGTGTTTTAAGTGTGTATCAAAAACAGAAGAAATTTTAGTTTTTAGTGTACAAGGGATCCCAGATCGACAATTGTGAAAACAATTGTAGGCAATAGTTTTTACTTGTTTTTGGAAGCAGATTTATCGAAAAAGTATTAAAAGTTTTCTCATGCAGTTTTTTTTTATATGTATACTGTTTAAAAACTGACAAACTATTTTATTTTGAAAAGATACAGACTGAACATATTTGAAAAATTTGTTAGAAATTGATTTGTCCTAAGGCCTTCTTTAATCTCCACTATTAAAATTTCCAAAATTCAGTTTCTGAAAAAAATGCTACCAAAAAAACATGTCTAACTTCCGCTTCCGGTTTCGGATTCTTTTTAAAAGCTTATTTTGTCGATGAATTTTTGATATACCTCCTCATTCCAAAGCACATCGAAATCGGTCCAGCCGTTCCGGAGATATGAGCGTTACCCACCCACCCACCCACAGACAGACATTTTTTAAAACCACTTTTTTAGGATCCTGGAAGCCCAAAACATGTATTTCCGTCAAAATCTCGATTTTGAAAATTTGCATGAAATCAATACTTCCCTATACTGAAAGTATAGGAAAGTAAAAATATTAGATACGCGATGATTTTGCAGTCTTATGCAACCAGCATTACACTTCGCAATATTTGGAAACAGATTTTTACTAGAATCGTAAAAAATCGATCAACTTTTAACATACACTAATTTAAACTTGCATTTTGATAGTTTTAGTGTTTTTAATTTGATGACATTACGCGGGTTAACAATAACAAAAATAAAAACAATAAAAAAAATTATTTAAATAAAATGATCTGCAAATTTCATACATTTAGTTTTGCAAAAATATTAAATCAATTATTTTGTAGGTAAATTCTCAATATGAAATTTAAAATAAATCGGCAAAGTTTGGAACTCTATTATTATCAAAGACTGTTAGGTATTATATTTATTATATAGCATTACAGGTACTTTTACTTTATAGAATTTCACAACTCAGGTCAACAGCCCCTTCAAGTTATTGGTAAATATTTCTTGGATCACAGCTGTAGAGTAGGGTGCCTATTACATAAAATGCACACCGCGTTGATACTGCTGTATTATATCAACATGGCGGTGTGGATTCCGGCCTACGTCCTTTCCAGCCTACGGGACGGGCCCTACTCTCAACAGAACAAGTATTAATTAAGGAAAATGCTGATCAGGTATAACGCATTCTCATTCAAAGAAGTTTGATCAATAATCTCAATGATTTTAGCCTTTTGTTAGCCGACGTATCACAAAGAGAAGTTTAGAATGGAGAATACGCAATCTCTCATACCCAATTGATATATATAGTGTTACTGCAGATCCTAATAGTAAATGTTTGACCGTTCGAACTACAAATAAGAAGTATTTTAAGAATTTGCAAATTCCAGAATTCGAACGCCTTAATTTAGTTCCTGAACAAAATAAAATTGAATTTTCACATAAATTCAATACACTTATTATAACGGTAAGTATTTACTCATTTAAAAATTTTGATGTAGGTTACATTAGTGGGTTTTTAGTATAAGAAGCCACAAGAATTGACTGATTTTGAAAAAGCTCTGCTTGATGAAGTTAAAATATTGAAAACAAGGAATGAAGGTGAAATGGATTGCAAGCCAAGTTAATCCATTCTTTTTTAAGTGTTTGTACCTATAATTATTGACATTTTTAGTTCAGTAGGTGCAATGAGCATGTGCAGTTGACATATGGTCAGTGTATTTGTCAGTTTTATAAATTTTAAATTGTTTGTTTTTAAATTATTGGTTTGAACAAGATTTCGTGAACAGGTAGAATTGTAGTGTACCCAGTAGTTTAGAACAAGGAACATGCATAATAGTAGAAAACGTCATTCTAAGGGTAGTGGCAAGTCGAATAAACTTCCTGACAGGTAAGTTGAATTTGTTGAAATATTGTTAAATAAATTGAAATTGTGTAAAACTGTAATGTTTTCATTTGATACGAAATATAGTTTAATAACGTATATAAATAATTGAGAAAAATAATAAGAATTGTGAGGTTATATCATATTTATTTAATTTCTTGAACATTTGGTTTGCTTCTGTACTAAAGTTGGCAAGTCAACAGTAATGTAGCTATTTGAAGACAGATGGTACTGTGGAAAAATTCTTTATAAATAAAATGTAATTTACCTTGTCACCTTACATACTACAGTCCTTGGCCAAATTATTAGACTCACTCACCAAATATTGGTTTTTTATTGATTTAACATTTTTTAAAGAACAGAATCAGAGTGTAAATGTTTGTAATAGATAGTTATTGTGTTCTAAAATATTTATTACAAAAAATGTGGGAAAATATACAGAATAACAAAAAAAATTAATATTTTGTTAAGCCGCCCCTCGCTGCAATTATTGCAGCAATCCTCCTTGGCATACTGTTACTACAGTTTATAGCAATTTCCTTTAACTTTTCGTTGTGGTTCCAATGGTGGACAATTCTCTCAAAAAAAAAAAAAAAAAAAAAAAAAAAAAAAAAAAAAAAAAAAATATATATATATATATATATATATATATATATATATATATATATATATATATATATATATATATATATATATATATATATATATATATATATATATATATATATATATATATATATATATATATATATATATATATATATATATATATATATATATATATATATATATATATATATATATATATATATATATATATATATATATATATATATATATATATATATATATATATATATATATATATATATATATATATATATATATATATATATATATATATATATATATATATATCCTTTGGGTCTTAGAGCGCCTGATTTTTTCCGAGAAATTAGAAGTGCCTTATGGTATGCAAGACGAAAACTGAGCTAGTTTGGGACGTTGGTAATGCAGATAACTAGGTTAGAGTCTAAGCTAAATTTTAATGGTGGCAAGTGAATGTCATATCAACTAGTAATTGTTAAATAAAATGTTATAGCACTAATAAAAATCAATTACATTCATACTATGTAAACCACAATTGCTGTTGGATAGGTCAGCAATAAAATTATATTCGCATTTACTAATTAAACATTAAGAACTAAAAAACTAAATAAAATAATAACAGGAATTTGTGCTTAATTTAAATAAACTTAGCTTTGGTTTAGTAACACTATTTCTTATTCTAAGTCTATATGCAATTTGTTTACTGCTTGCTTGGGACAACACTAATATATGTATGTACTACAAAAGATTTAGTTACTATAAAATGTATTATTTAGGTTTGTTTAAAGAGAAGGAATTTATATCAGAGTAAAGCGTTTTACAATGAGTTAAGTAAGTACAAATCTTTTTGTAATATTGGGCTTTACAATTAATGACATTCTACTTACTCCATATACAATACCTAGTTCGATTACAGAAGTATCAAATATTCAAGTGTTCTTACATGTTGTTCTCAGAGTACCTACTAAAACTGTACTTTTCGGTCTTTATTAGCAGAGGTAGAATCAATACAAACATAAGTAATATAAAAACTAATCATAGGACAGTAACAGCTGTGCTGCATGCACTCTTGGGAGGTTTAGTCAATAAAAACACAAAAAGGAAATCTATGCAATGCAATTACTGTATTTTTCCGATTATTTGAAATTGCAATTAACTTGAAATATTAATCTAAAATAGTCAAATCAGTACCTACTTATACTCAAAATTTTTCTTAAAAAAAAATATGCAAAAATAAATTTACTTCGCAACACTCCAAAGCATTTATATTTCAGCCTTATCTGGAAGCCATGGCATAAGCATTTGTCCCACAATGTGCCCTGAAATCTATCTTTTAACAATGATTAAATAAAACCACAACTGCTTTTTAATTAATAATAAAAATAAATTTTTATTGGTAATAATAATGTTGTTAAATACTATAATTAACATGTACATTGAAATACAGGGTGATTCAGGAAATTTTCGTTTTTTTATCTGCTTAAATGATGGCAATTTCTTCCTCTGCATTTGGCTACAGAAAGCAGTCTCTAAAGATGAATGCGACTTTGGTGTCCATCGTTTACGTTCCACGACACCTATGAACAAAATCCCTGTAATATACTTTATTTAATAAATACAAGAACCAATTTACTAACTGAACGCATACCTGAGATTTTGCTCTTCTTGCTGGTCAGCATTTGCAACGGTAAACTTTACTTCACCTGCAGTAATCAAACTTCCATTACATTATATCATAATTTTGAAATAAAATAGGTAAACATTGTAATATGAACACTCACTTTTAGGTAAAGCTGCATCGATAGCAAGAAGTGGTGGAGGGATAAAATATGTTTCATGAGCATGACCCCAGACAAGGGTAGAATCTTCCCCGCTTGATACTGAATCTGAAAAGCAGTATAATTTTGAAAACTTGACAACTGTAACTGTATTTATAAATTACCATGTTAAATAAGAAAATAATTGAATGTTTCTCAAGAAGGTACACATTAAATTTTCAAAATAACCAAAACAAAAATTTACCTGAAATAACAGAGCTTTCATCATTTTCTTCAACATGAGCATTTGAACTCCCTGTCGCAGAGGTGTTGGTAAAGCTAGTACCTTTAAATAGGAAAATACATGTGCCATTTAAACAAAATTGTTCTATTATAAGCAAGATACTGATAACTAGGTAAAAATGCACCACACCTTCAGCATAATTTTCTTCATAAAGCATGTTAGTATTACTGCATGTTTGGAACTCTTCAAACAAACAACGTTTGACTGTTAGGCTAGTACTTGCTTCAAATTGTGCAGGTTTTGTTTGAAAAGTCGTTTCACTGGTCTGTGCATTGCCTGCAGAGGATTTTGATTGTATTAATCTCAATGCTTTTTGAGTAACTGCAATTGGTACTAATTAGTAATTTCACACCAGCAGGCTTCATATTCATTTTAAGAAAATCTGTAATTTAAAATAGCATGCATGCATCTAATGCTCTTTTGAAAATTTAATTAGCAACAAGAGTAACCAATAGGCAAAAGTTATTATGGTATGAACACCTACCTTTTCTATGGCTGCTTTGGTAGCAGGACCTGTGCTGCTTACAAAATTTTTAAATACCTTCACCCACACAACAAACCACAAATCTAACGACGCACTTTTACTTAAACAGGGTCCAGGCGAAATAAAACAAACTGCTCTAACCTCTCTAAGCGGTACGCGACTTGTGTACATCCCCTATGATGCTAATTACCAAGCTGTATGGCTGCGGTCAACGTTTCATAAACTCAAAAGATACAAACGCTAAAGTTGGTAATCATACTCGTTATTCAAATATTAAATGCACTTAAATGCAATATCTACAACATTAACAATGTAATATAATACGATTGATAATATTAAAGCTAAGAATCACTGTCTTAGGGAAGTAGTTTTCTATTTCTTTGCACGCTGAACGCAGCCAACGTCGCATTTATGCGTTTAGAAATTAGCATGAGTGTTGCCAAATTTGCGTTTTAAAATTAACTTTAACATGAATATTCCCTAACATAAGGTGATAAAAGTTAAATTTGGCAAGCCTGTCAAATTGGACTGGATAGTTAATGGGTTTTAGTGCGCCTGCATCTGTGGGTCACTAAATGTGAAAACGAAGAGTTATAGGATGTAGTATTTTATTCCCCGACATAAGTTCAAAAATGCCCCCTAAATAAAAATTAGTTTTGTAGCTAACAGGTTTTAGTGCGCAATTTGATTTCCAAGCTTCATGTGTGTAGCAATAGTTAAACAATACAAAAAATACTTCTTTAAGATTTTAAACATATGACTTTTGGGTCTTGTAACACCCGTTTCCTTTAGGATGATGGAAGAGTATTATTTTATTTTAACTTTTCTTTTCTTTATTATTTTTCCTTTAAATATATTTTAAAACAAAACATATATAGTAAACATTATTTTAATAATATCCATTTTCAGTAATACAAATTAAGTATCTACAGAATTTTTAATTTCAAGCTGCAATTAACGTAAACTCGCTTACAAAATTATGCTTATTGTGTTTAACATAAAAAAAAATTTATAATGACGTTCTAATTTTCAAATTATTGAATTGCTGTGTTTTTTGGATTGTTCCCCGTTCTCTTGTATTTTTTTTTCTAGTTTATTAACACTTCTGACCCAAACTCATCAAGACCCTCTAGACAAAATTGAATTGCATAACTAAAGGGTTTTAGTGCACTATTTGATTATCATCAAAAGCGCTTTACGTGTAGCAAAACATAATAAGAGCTTGTAAGACTCTAAAAATGATTATGAGTTTTGGGTCTTGCAACGCGGTTTTCCTTTCAGTTAATAGAATAGAATAGTCTATCTTATTTTAACTGATTCTTAAAACCCCTTAGACAAAACTCGACTGTATAGCTAACGGGTTGTAACGCGCCTCTGAGAAACTACACTTAAAAGAAAGAGTTGTGGTATTTTATTTTCCGACATAAGCCCAACAAAGCCTCCTAGATAAAAATTAATTCTGTAACTAAAGGGTTTTAGCGCGCCATTTGATTAACATAATATAAAAATGACTTCTTTAAGATTTTAACTATAGGACTTTAGGGTGTTGTTAGCACCCTTTTTCTTTGGGATAATGGAGTAGTCTATTTTATTTTAACGTTTCTTTGTCTTATTATTTTTTCTGTAAATGTACTTTAAAACAAAACAGGTACCAATTTATCAATAACCATTTTCATTATAGAAATTAATTATCTACAGAACTTTTTATTTCAAGCTGCAATTAACCGTAAACTTGCACACAAAATTACGCTTATTGTATTTAACGTAAAATTTTTCTTTATAATAACTTTCTTATTACCAAAAACTGGATTACTTACAAACGCAAACTCAACAAGACCCTCTAGACAAAATTGAATTGCATAACTAAAGGGTTTTAGTGTACTATTTGATTATCATCAAAAGCGCTTTACGGGTAGCAAAACATAATAAGAGCTTGTAAGACTCTAAAAATGATTATGAGTTTTGGGTCTTGCAACGCCGTTTTTCGTTTAGATAATAGAATAGAATAGAATAGTCTATCTTATTTTAACTGATTGTTAAAACCCTCTAGACAAAACTCGACTGTATAGTTAACGGGTTTTAATGCGCCTCTGACAAACTACATTTAAAAGAAAGAATTGTGGTATTTTATTTTTCGACATAAGCCCAATAAAGCCCCCTAGATAAAAATTAATTCTGTAACTAACGGGTTTTAGCGCGCCATTTGATTAACATAATATAAAAATGACTTTAAAATTTTAACCATAGGACTTTCGGGTGTTGTTAGCGCCCTTTTTCTGTGGGATAATGAAATGGTCTATTTTATTTTAACGTCTCTTTGTCTTATTATTTTTCCTGTAAATGTACTTTAAAACAAAACAGGTACCAATTTATCAATAACCATTTTTAGTATAGAAATTAATTATCTACAGAACGTTTTATTTCAAGCTGAAATTAACCGTAAACTCGTTCACAAAATTACGCTTATTGTATTTAACATAAAATTTTTCTATTATAATAACTTTCTTTTAGATAATAGAATAGAATAGTCTATCTTATTTTAACTGATTCTTAAAACCCCTTAGACAAAACTCGACTGTATAGCTAACGGGTTGTAACGCGCCTCTGAGAAACTACACTTAAAAGAAATAGTTGTGGTATTTTATTTTCCGACATAAGCCCAACAAAGCCTCCTAGATAAAAATTAATTCTGTAACTAAAGGGTTTTAGCGCGCCATTTGATTAACATAATATAATGACTTCTTTAAGATTTTAACTATAGGACTTTAGGGTGTTGTTAGCACCCTTTTTCTTTGGGATACTGGAGTAGTCTATTTTATTTTAACGTTTCTTTGTCTTATTATTTTTTCTGTAAATGTACTTTAAAACAAAACAGGTACCAATTTATCAATAACCATTTTCATTATAGAAATTAATTATCTACAGAACTTTTTATTTCAAGCTGCAATTAACCGTAATTTCGCACATAAAATTACGCTTATTGTATTTAACATAAAATTTTTCTTTATAATAACTTTCTCATTTCCAAAAACTGGATTACTTACAAACGCAAACTCAACAAGACCCTCTAGACAAAATTGGAATTGCATAACTAAAGGGTTATAGTGCACTATTTGATTTTCATGAAGAGCGCTTTACGGGTAGCAAAACATAATAGGACCTCTAACAATAATATTATGACTTCTGGGTCTTGCAACAACCTTTTCCTCAGGATTTACTTAACTTTCCATTGCTTTATTATTTTTCCACTTACTATAGCGTTTAAATAAATTGTAAAACAAAATACAGTAGTCATTATTATATTACTACCCATTTTCTCTGCGTTCTTCAGTTTTTAGGGGAAAAAATGTAGGCTTCATATTTATATGTTAGCTATGAACTTTTCATCATTTGTGAGTTTTTTACTAACTTCTCTGCTATAAAAGGTAGAGCGTGTAAATTTTAATCACAAATGACTTCACTAAATCTAAGTAATCTCAGAGAATTCTGAACTATAACTCTTCCTATTTGCGCTAAAAGTAATTATAATCTTTCCGTGTTTTCTTTACGATTTTAAAGTCCCGCTAACACGAAGAAGTGGGGGAAATAAGCATTTATTATTTTTGTGGCAAATTTACCTTAAATATTCTATTTTCTGCTCCAAATGCCGCAGTTTTTCGTTTAGGATAACGTCTACAATGCAATTTATAGGTAAGTTAACAATCAGTATTGATATTTTTAAATTAATGGAATTTTGAGTGAACATAACCTCACTGTATAGGAACGCTACATTAGAATAACTTTTCTTTGATCTTTTTTTTTTCAGAATCAGTATTTTATACGTTACTCAGATGCTATGTGAGTTAATGCAATTATTACGATGGGTGAATGAACCTGAAGCGTGGTGCGACTACGTAGAGGAAACTTCCAAGTACCCTGGAACGCTTTTTGCAAGTTCATGTAATGGCTATCCTTTAACTAAGTACCTACCGAGTTCTTCGTTTACCTAGAATGCAATGAATAATAATGCTTATATTCGTGTTAAGTTTTATTCACCTAGTACAAACTAAATATTTATAGTTATGTTGCCTATCAGTATGTTATTAAATAACTTTTATACTACTCAATTATTGTTCTTCTTTATTTAAGTATTCGATGGGGACAAGTTGATATATATGTGAGGGTGCTTTAAAATGATTTAAAGAATAGTCGAGCGATGGGCTGCAGAGTTTTTTCACTTGCCCAAGGAGAAAAACTATGGCTACCGTAGGGGTGTGTAGTGTGAAAACCGTTGCGTTACCTTATTCCTTTCTTATTTATTCCAAGCTGCAATTGACTCTAAACCTACTTATAATTTACTTAACTTCTCTCTGTAAACTTTTGTTATTGGGGGTTCCGATAATATCATAACCTTAAACGTAGTTAATTATTGTTTATTTTTTCTATAAACATCAATTAATTTAATGCTATTTTTCCCCTTTAAGGTAAGCAACCAGCGTAAATTTTTAGTATTTTAGTTCAATGCATCTGGCGCTGGTGCATGACACCAGAGGCAGGGCAATCAAGGCTCTTCATGGGGCTAAGGATATATTGGACTTATGACGAAAGGCGCGTTAGGTCTAAAAATCGCCTTAAGACCCGTAGGGATAAACAATTTGGCGCCACAAATCCCCTTAAACATATATATATACATATATATATTATATATATATATATATATATATATATATATATATATATATATATATATATATATATATATATATATATATATATATATATATATATATATATATATATATATATATATATATATATATATATATATATATATATATATATATATATATATATATATATATATATATATATATATATATATATATATATATATATATATATATATATATATATATATATATATATATATATATATATATATATATATATTGCTGTGTATCTGGGTATTTGAAAATATCCAGACATTTTCATAATTTTAAGATAATTAATTAATTTAAAGTTTTTAATAGAAAAATAAATATAAATAGCCCCACGTTGATGAGCCATAAATTATGCTATGTAATAAGAATATTTAAAATTCTTATTAAAAATTAAATTCTTAAATAAAATTAAATAGCCCCACGTTGGAATCGTCATAAATTATGCTGTGAAATAAGAATTTTGAAAAATTCTTTTTTTAATTTTTTTTAAAAATTCCAAACATTTGAAAAATCATAAATTTTGTAAACTTTGAATTATTATTTATTTTTGACCCACATTTGCTAGCTCAGTAATAAAATTAATATAATTAAATGCTGTGTGTTTTAATTTAGTTTTAAGCATTTTCATAAAAAAATAAATTTCAAATAAATTTATAAGCATGGGAATTTTATTTTAAAACAAGAGACTCTTATTAAAATTTTGACATGTAAATAATTGATTGACATAAATTCATCTTGTACTCAATCTCAGGGATAATTTTAAATTCTTGAACATCATGTAGCTTCACTATTGTCGATGGGTTATTTAAAAAAAATGAATTGCAGATTTCCAGAATACCACCTACTACATTTACACGCAAATACATCACCATAAAATAATATTTAAAACATCTCTGTACATTTATAATAAATAAAACAAATTTTTTTATTGAAACACCACGAAAATTATTACTTATCTTTTTACAATGTTCATCTTTGAAGTTCGGAATCTTTGATGCGTGCGCTTCCACGTATTTGAATGGTAGCTAACTCATACAACCAATTTTTCTTTCCTGTCTGTGATGTGCTTGTGCACGGTATGATGTGTGCTGTCCTAACGCTGCCTGTCCGATAATACTAAACCATGAGTTCTCCAGCAAAATCTTCAATAACAGTTTTTCTCAGGTATGTAATTCCCTTTTTTTATTAGAAATTATATTTTTCAATTTATAATTACTTTAATTTTTCATTTATTTTTAGCATTTTTATTTTTAATTATAACTGTTCAACTTTTATTATTACAGATTTATTATTATATCACACGAAGAAGATTAATTCCATATTATCTGTCAAATACAAATCTGCACGATTGACAACAAGATGTATTTCTCCACCTCAAAAACCGGAAATTCGCAGAACTATTTTTTATCATAAGATGGTGCTCAGGTACGCCATTTTTTATCAATTTATAATTTATTGAATTTATTTGTCGAAGAAACTTTCAAATTGTTCTTTAATTACTTGGATCACTGGTTATTATAGTTAGATTTTAATTTAGTTTCCCATTGGAATATTTAATACTTGCACAAATTAATATTTTTACAATAAAGAAAGGACGCTTCACAATTTTACTTTTTAATCTTCCAATAACTTTTATATTCTTCAACGGATTTTTCTCAACTTTCTTTAAATAATAAAACACCTTATTACTGTCACTTATAACAACAATTTATTTTGTTCACATTAAAATTTCTAGTTACATTATCAAAAATTTGGGAGCTAAACATTAACGCACCCACGCTATGCAAATTCTTACCGGAAGCTCTCTTGAAAAATTTAATCTCGAACCCCCAGACTAAATTTCCAAATATATCAAATTATACAAATATCACCCTTAAGTATCCTTTACATAACGATAACACCGGAAACAATTAAAATTCTATTGTTTTTACAAGATAGCTACGAAACCTTACAATCTAATCTAAATTTCACCCTTATTCAACTTATTACATAAATGTCATTATCCCAGATTAACTGGAATACAACTATTTTAAATACGCGATTCAAACATAAATCAACGTATGACAGGTACATTCAATGAAGAAAATTTTTCTTAAAATTTTAAAATTAACATATTTTTTTCATATTTATAAAAGCACATAAATTAAACAATACCAGCTTATTAGCATTAATAATTATCAATTAATTATTCATTAATTTAAAACCATAGTTACATTCCTTAATTAACATAAACCCTAGGTTTACAAGTAATTTATATGAGGTCATTGACTTCTTATCACTTTTATCTGTGACTATAGTTTATACAAAAACCGTCTGGCAAATTCTTACAACCTTGACCTAAAATACAGAAAACTATTTACATTACAATATTTTATATACCGACATACTCAAAAGTAATGTATACGGTTTGTTTTAAATATAAATAAACAATTAGGTTATCTAATAAAACTAAATTAAATTAACTCAATAAACACCTTAATTAAATTAATTCTAAATTAAAATTATACACGGTGCGTCAAAATAATTTTCTAAAAATAAAATTTTTTTTTATTTTAATTCACTTATTCATTTTAAAAACACACTTTTCAACCAATAACATCTCAAATAAGGATTACCCTTTAATATTATACACAGTTCGACTCATATTTTTACACAAACGATTTTATTATTGATAAATAAATTAATTCAAGTTAAATTATTTATAGTTTGCGTCAATATTAAATTGCCTTAGCATGTTTTATATATGCTATAATTTTTTTTAGTCAAGTTTTACTAATATAAATAATTCTATTCTAGGAATAGTATCCTGGAAAATCTCAATGCTACTTCAAATGCATTTAACCAAAAAGAAATACAAGAAATCAAGATTACCACTGCATTACCGTCGATATAAATAAACTTCAATGAATTACAAGACCACGAAGAATATC
>CATVIB010000399.1:0-18698 GCA_958336395.1 Ctenicera cuprea
AAATTGTAATTGTAATTGTAATTGTAATTGTAATTGTAATTGTAATTGTAATTGTAATTGTAATTGTAATTGTAATTGTAATTGTAATTGTAATTGTAATTGTAATTGTAATTGTAATTGTAATTGTAATTGTAATTGTATTTGTAATTGTAATTGTAATTGTAATTGTAATTGTAATTGTAATTGTAATTGTAATTGTAATTGTAATTGTAATTGTAATTGTAATTGTAATTGTAATTGTAATTGTAATTGTAATTGTAATTGTAATTGTAATTGTAATTGTAATTGTAATTGTAATTGTAATTGTAATTGTAATTGTAATTGTAATTGTAATTGTAATTGTAATTGTAATTGTAATTGTAATTGTAATTGTAATTGTAATTGTATGTAATTGTAATTGTAATTGTAATTGTAATTGTAATTGTAATTGTAATTGTAATTGTAATTGTAATTATAATTGTAATTGTAATTGTAATTGTAATTGTAATTGTAATTGTAATTGTAATTGTAATTGTAATTGTAATTGTAATTGTAATTGTAAATGTAATTGTAATTGTAATTGTAACTGTAATTGTAATTGTAATTGTAATTGTAATTGTAATTGTAATTGTAATTGTAATTGTAATTGTAATTGTAATTGTAATTGTAATTGTAATTGTAATTGTAATTGTAATTGTAATTGTAATTGTAATTGTAATTGTAATTGTAATTGTAATTGTAATTGTAATTGTAATTGTAATTGTAATTGTAATTGTAATTGTAATTGTAATTGTAATTGTAATTGTAATTGTAATTGTAATTGTAATTGTAATTGTAATTGTAATTGTAATTGTAATTGTAATTGTAATTGTAATTGTAATTGTAATTGTAATTGTAATTGTAATTGTAATTGTAATTGTAATTGTAATTGTAATTGTAATTGTAATTGTAATTGTAATTGTAATTGTAATTGTAATTGTAATTGTAATTGTAATTGTAATTGTAATTGTAATTGTAATTGTAATTGTAATTGTAATTGTAATTGTAATTGTAATTGTAATTGTAATTGTAATTGTAATTGTAATTGTAATTGTAATTGTAATTGTAATTGTAATTGTAATTGTAATTCTAATTGTAATTGTAATTTTAAATGTAATTGTAATTGTAATTGTAATTGTAATTGTAATTGTAATTGTAATTGTAATTGTAATTGTAATTGTAATTGTAATTGTAATTGTAATTGTAATTGTAATTGTAATTGTAATTTCAATTGTAATTGTAGTTGTAATTGTAATTGTAATTGTAATTGTAATTGTAATTGTAATTGTAATTGAATTGTAATTGTAATTGTAATTGTAATTGTAATTGTAATTGTAATTGTAATTGTAATTGTAATTGTAATTGTAATTGTAATTGTAATTGTAATTGTAATTGTAATTGTAATTGTAATTGTAATTGTAATTGTAATTGTAATTGTAATTGTAATTGTAATTGTAATTGTAATTGTAATTGTAATTGTAATTGTAATAGTAATTGTAATTGTAATTGTAATTGTAATTGTAATTGTAATTGTAATTGTAATTGTAATTGTAATTGTAATTGTAATTGTAATTGTAATTGTAATTGTAATTGTAATTGTAATTGTAATTGTAATTGTAATTGTAATTGTAATTGTAATTGTAATTGTAATTGTAATTGTAATTGTAATTGTAATTGTAATTGTAATTGTAATTGTAATTGTAATTGTAATTGTAATTGTAATTGTAATTGTAATTGTAATTGTAATTGTAATTGTAATTGTAATTGTAATTGTAATTGTAATTGTAATTGTAATTGTAATTGTAATTGTAATTGTAATTGTAATTGTAATTGTAATTGTAATTGTAATTGTAATTGTAATTGTAATTGTAATTGTAATTGTAATTGTAATTGTAATTGTAATTGTAATTGTAATTGTAATTGTAATTGTAATTGTAATTGTAATTGTAATTGTAATTGTAATTGTAATTTTATTTGTAATTGTAATTGTAATTGTAATTGTAATTGTAATTGTAATTGTAATTGTAATTGTAATTGTAATTGTAATTGTAATTGTAATTGTAATTGTAATTGTAATTGTAATTGTAATTGTAATTGTAATTGTAATTGCAATTACAATTACAATTACAATTACAATTACAATTACAATTACAATTACAATTACAATTACAAACACAATTACAATTACAATTACGATTACAATTAAAATTACAATTACAATTACAATTACATTTACAATTACAATTACAATTACAATTACCATTACAATTACAGTTACAATTACAATTACAATTACATTTACAATTACAATTACAATTACAATTGAAATTCCAATTCCAATTACAATTGAAATTCCAATTCCAATTACAATTACAATTACAATTACAATTACAATTACAATTACAATTACAATTACAATTACAATTACAATTACAATTACAATTACAATTACAATTACAATTACAATTAGAATTACAATTACAATTACAATTACAATTACAATTACAAACACAATTACAATTACAATTACAATTACAATTACAATTACAATTACAATTACAATTACAATTACAATTACAATTACAATTACAATTACAATCACCATTACAATTACAGTTACAATTACAATTACAATTACATTTACAATTACAATTACAATTACAATTGAAATTCCAATTCCAATTACAATTACAATTACAATTACAATTACAATTACAATTACAATTACAATTACAATTACAATTACAATTACAATTACAATTACAATTACAATTACAATTACAATTACAATTACAATTACAATTACAATTACAAACACAATTACAATTACAATTACGATTACAATTAAAATTACAATTACAATTACAATTACTTTTACAATTACAATTACAATTACAATTACAATTACAATTACAATTACAATTACAATTACAATTACAATTACATTTACAATTACAATTACAATTACAATTACAATTACAATTACAATTACAATTACAATTACAATTACAATTACAATTACAATTACAATTACAATTACAATTACATTTACAATTACAATTACAATTACAATTGCAATTACAATTACAATTACAAATACAATTACAATTACAATTACAATTACAATTACAATTACAATTACAATTACAATTACAATTACAATTACAATTACAATTACAATTACAATTACAATTACAATTACAATTACAATTACAATTACAATTACAATTACAATTACAATTACAATTACAATTACAATTACAATTACAATTACAATTACAATTACAATTACAATTACAATTACAATTACAATTACAATTACAATTACAATTACAATTACAATTACAATTACAATTACAATTACAATTACAATTACAATTACAATTACAATTACAATTACAATTACAATTACAATTACAATTACAATTACAATTACAATTACAATTACAATTACAATTACAATTACAATTACAATTACAATTACAATTACAATTACAATTACAATTACAATTACAATTACAATTACAATTACAATTACAATTACAATTACAATTACAATTACATTTACAATTACAATTACAATTACAATTACAATTACAATTACAATTACAATTACAATTACAGTTACAATTACAATTACTATTACAATTACAATTACAGTTACAATTACAATTACAATTACAATTACAATTACAATTACAATTACAATTACAATTACAATTACAATTACAATTACAATTACAATTACAATTATAATTACAATTACAATTACAATTACAATTACAATTACAATTACAATTACAATTACAATTACAATTACAATTACAAATACAATTACAATTACAATTACAATTACAATTACAATTACAATTACAATTACAATTACAATTACAATTACAATTGCAATTACAATTACAATTACAATTACAATTACAATTACAATTACAATTCAATTACAATGTATTTTTCCAATTCACGACTTTGTTCTGCATCAAAAGTGTCGTGATACCGTCCCCCATGTATAGGAAGGTCCTCACCTCGTGCATCTTTCTTTACATATCTTCTTAATGTTGCTTCTGGAATCTCGTAATTGGAAGCAGCCATATTGCATGACATCCCCTCCCTAACAACCTGAATAGCGGCTATTAAAGCAATTTCATCCCATGATCGCCTATTAGTTCTTCTTTTATATACTCTCGGCATCTTCTGAAAGAGTAGGTAATATAAGAAGTTGAACATCAGTTTTTAATGGGGCAAGATGACGAATCACGAGTTAAGATGACGAGGTCGTCAACTTACTTCCGCCAACTTGCCCCGTTGATGTTATGTTTGAAATATTTGCTGACAAATTTGAGTTTATAATGTTAGTTCGTAAAAAATGTCAGAAATAAGAGACCAACACATGCAGCTAACAGTGCTAACTAATATAAAAACCAGCTCACCTTTTAACACTTAAAATGCACTATTTTCGTTGCACAGAATTTATAAGCAAACTGTCGTAAACACAGACGCTTCTGTACCGCGAAAAGCACGCCTACGAACCACGCTATTTTTAGTAGCTTAGTTCCTCACATAGAGGAAAGATGACAGGGCACTCTAATTTGGCTACTAAATTTCGCGGAAAAATTTTAAAAGGGTTCGTCGTCTTACCCAACTCGTTATCTTACCCCACTTTCCCCTACAATTCAATTACAATTACAATTACAATTACAATTACAATTACAATTACAATTACAATTACAATTACAATTACAATTACAATTACAATTACAATTACAATTACAATTACAATTACAATTACAATTACAATTACAATTACAATTACAATTACAATTACAATTACAATTACAATTACAATTACAATTACAATTACAATTACAATTACAATTACAATTACAATTACAATTACAATTACAATTTCAATTACAATTACAATTACAATTACAATTACAATTACAATTACAATTACAATTACAATTACAATTCAATTACAATTACAATTACAATTACAATTACAATTACAATTACAATTACAATTACAATTACAACTACAATTACAATTGAAATTACAATTACAATTACAATTACAATTACAATTACAATTACAATTACAATTACAATTACAATTACAATTACAATTACAATTACAATTACAATTACAATTACATTTACAATTACTATTACAATAACAATTACAATTACAATTACAATTACAATTACAATTACAATTACAATTACAATTACAATTACAATTACAATTACAATTACAATTACAATTACAATTACAATTACAATTACAATTACAATTACAATTACAATTATAATTACAATTACAATTACAATTACAATTACAATTACAATTACAATTACTATTACAATTACAATTACAATTACAATTACAAATACAATTACAATTACAATTACAATTACAATTACAATTACAATTACAATTACAATTACAATTACAATTACAATTATAATTACAATTACAATTACAATTACAATTACAATTACAATTACAATTACAATTACAATTACAATCACAATTACAATTACAATTACAATTACAATTACAATTACAATTACAATTACAAATACAATTACAGTTACAGTTACAGTTACAATTACAATTACAATTACAATTACAATTACAATTACAATTACAATTACAATTACAATTACAATTACAATTACAATTACAATTACAATAATTCCTCTTTCATCCTTTTTCGCCCGAAAATAAAATATTGGGGGATAAAGTTGCCCACAGCATTAACTGCACAAACTACTGTTGTATTTTTTCCTCTTTCGGCAGAAACAGCTTTGGCAACCCTTCTAGTTCCAGTAGGCGTTAATACCTTTGGAAGCTTATTAGGGACAGATGATAGACCACTTTCGTCGGCGTTGTAGATTTTATCAGCAGTGAAATGATATTTTTCTAAAACTTCCTGGAGGATTTTGAAAAATTTGCCCACTGCCACTTTATTGAAGCCCATTAACCGAGCAATTGACGTGGCTTCCGGTGTCCTTAAACTGAACTTGTGCTTTTTCATAAATGATTCAAGCCAATCTTTACCAGCCATTTGTTTGTTGTGACTAAAACGGTGCGGTATATTGTTTCTCTCGGCAAACTCGTATGCTAACTTTCTAAGTTGTGTAGAGGTAAGTCCAAAACCTCTCCTATCTATGTCTACAATGTATTTTTCCAATTCACGACTTTGTTCTGCATCAAAAGTGTCGTGATACCGTCCCCCATGTATAGGAAGGTCCTCACCTCGTGCATCTTTCTTTACATATCTTCTTAATGTTGCTTCTGGAATCTCGTAATTGGAAGCAGCCATATTGCATGACATCCCCTCCCTAACAACCTGAATAGCGGCTATTAAAGCAATTTCATCCCATGATCGCCTATTAGTTCTTCTTTTATATACTCTCGGCATCTTCTGAAAGAGTAGGTAATATAAGAAGTTGAACATCAGTTTTTAATGGGGCAAGATGACGAATCACGAGTTAAGATGACGAGGTCGTCAACTTACTTCCGCCAACTTGCCCCGTTGATGTTATGTTTGAAATATTTGCTGACAAATTTGAGTTTATAATGTTAGTTCGTAAAAAATGTCAGAAATAAGAGACCAACACATGCAGCTAACAGTGCTAACTAATATAAAAACCAGCTCACCTTTTAACACTTAAAATGCACTATTTTCGTTGCACAGAATTTATAAGCAAACTGTCGTAAACACAGACGCTTCTGTACCGCGAAAAGCACGCCTACGAACCACGCTATTTTTAGTAGCTTAGTTCCTCACATAGAGGAAAGATGACAGGGCACTCTAATTTGGCTACTAAATTTCGCGGAAAAATTTTAAAAGGGTTCGTCGTCTTACCCAACTCGTTATCTTACCCCACTTTCCCCTACAATTCAATTACAATTACAATTACAATTACAATTACAATTACAATTACAATTACAATTACAATTACAATTACAATTACAATTACAATTACAATTACAATTACAATTACAATTACAATTACAATTACAATTACAATTACAATTACAATTACAATTACAATTACAATTACAATTACAATTACAATTACAATTACAATTACAATTACAATTACAATTACAATTACAATTACAATTACAATTACAATTACAATTACAATTACAATTTCAATTACAATTACAATTACAATTACAATTACAATTACAATTACAATTACAATTACAATTACAATTACAATTCAATTACAATTACAATTACAATTACAATTACAATTACAATTACAATTACAATTACAATTACAACTACAATTACAATTGAAATTACAATTACAATTACAATTACAATTACAATTACAATTACAATTACAATTACAATTTCAATTACAATTACAATTACAATTACAATTACAATTACAATTACAATTACAATTACAATTCAATTACAATTACAATTACAATTACAATTACAATTACAATTACAATTACAATTACAACTACAATTACAATTGAAATTACAATTACAATTACAATTACAATTACAATTACAATTACAATTACAATTACAATTACAATTACAATTACAATTACAATTACAATTACAATTACAATTACAATTACAATTACAATTATATTTACAATGACAATTACAAGTACAATTACAATTACAATTACAATTACAATTACAATTACAATTACAATTACAATTACAATTACAATTACAATTACAATTACAATTACAATTACAATTACAATTACAATTATATTTACAATGACAATTACAAGTACAATTACAATTACAATTACAATTACACTTACAATTACAATTCAATTACAATTACAATTACAATTACAATTACAATTACAATTACAATTACAATTACAACTACAATTACAATTGAAATTACAATTACAATTACAATTACAATTACAATTACAATTACAATTACAATTACAATTACAATTACAATTACAATTACAATTACAATTACAATTACAATTACAATTACAATTACAATTACAATTACAATTATATTTACAATGACAATTACAAGTACAATTACAATTACAATTACAATTACACTTACAATTACAATTACAATTACAATTACAATTACAATTACAATTAAAATTACAATTACAATTACAATTACAATTACAATTACAATTACAATTACAATTACAATTACAATTACAATTACAATTACAATTACAATTACAATTACAATTACAATTACAATTACAATTACAATTACAATTACAATTACAATTACAATTACAATTACAATTACAATTACAATTACAGTTACAATTACAATTACAATTACAATTACAATTACAATTACAATCACAATTACAATTACAATTACAATTACAATTACACTTACGATTACAATTACAATTACAATTACAATTACAATCACAATTACAATTACAATTACAATTACAATTACAATTACAATTACAATTACAATTACAAATACAATTACAATTACAATTACAATTACAATTACAATTACAATTACAATTACAATTACAATTACAATTACAATTACAATTACAATTACAATTACAATTACAATTACAATTACAATTACAATTACAATTACAATTACAATTACAATTACACGTATAATTACAATTACAATTACAATTACAATTACAATTACAATTACAATTACAATTACAATTACAATTACAATTACAATTACAATTACAATTACAATTACAATTACAATTACAATTACAATTACAATTACAATTACAATTACAATTACAATTACAATTACAATTACAATTACAATTACAATTACAATTACAATTACAATTACAATTACAATTACAATTACAATTACAATTACAATTACAATTACAATTACAAATAAAATTACAATTACAATTACAATTACAATTACAATTACAATTACAATTACAATTACAATTACAATTACAATTACAATTACAATTACAATTACAATTACAATTACAATTACAATTACAATTACAATTACAATTACAATTACAATTACAATTACAATTACAATTACAATTACAATTACAATTACAATTACAATTACAATTACAATTACAATTACAATTACAATTACAATTACAATTACAATTACAATTACAATTACAATTACAATTACAATTACAATTACAATTACAATTACAATTACAATTACAATTACAATTACAATTACAATTACAATTACAATTACAATTACAATTACAATTACAATTACAATTACAATTACAATTACAATTACAATTACAATTACAATTACAATTACAATTACAATTACAATTACAATTACAATTACAATTACAATTACAATTACAATTACAATTACAATTACTATTACAATTACAATTACAATTGTAAATATAATTGTAATTGTAATTGTAATTGTAATTGTAATTGTAATTGTAATTGTAATTGTAATTGTAATTGTAATTGTAATTGTAATTGTAATTGTAATTGTAATTGTAATTTCAATTGTAATTGTAGTTGTAATTGTAATTGTAATTGTAATTGTAATTGTAATTGTAATTGTAATTGAATTGTAATTGTAATTGTAATTGTAATTGTAATTGTAATTGTAATTGTAATTGTAATTGAAATTGTAATTGTAATTGTAATTGTAATTGTAATTGTAATTGTAATTGTAATTGTAATTTCAATTGTAATTGTAGTTGTAATTGTAATTGTAATTGTAATTGTAATTGTAATTGTAATTGTAATTGTAATTGTAATTGAATTGTAATTGTAATTGTAATTGTAATTGTAATTGTAATTGTAATTGTAATTGTAATTGTAATTGTAATTGAAATTGTAATTGTAATTGTAATTGTAATTGTAATTGTAATTGTAATTGTAATTGTAATTGTAATTGTAATTGTAATTGTAATTGTAATTGTAATTGTAATTGTAATTGTAATTGTAATTGTAATTGTAATTGTAATTGTAATTGTAATTGTAATTGTAATTGTAATTGTAATTGTAATTGTAATTGTAATTGTAATTGTAATTGTAATTGTAATTGTAATTGTAATTGTAATTGTAATTGAATTGTAGGGGAAAGTGGGGTAAGATAACGAGTTGGGTAAGACGACGAACCCTTTTAAAATTTTTCCGCGAAATTTAGTAGCCAAATTAGAGTGCCCTGTCATCTTTCCTCTATGTGAGGAACTAAGCTACTAAAAATAGCGTGGTTCGTAGGCGTGCTTTTCGCGGTACAGAAGCGTCTGTGTTTACGACAGTTTGCTTATAAATTCTGTGCAACGAAAATAGTGCATTTTAAGTGTTAAAAGGTGAGCTGGTTTTTATATTAGTTAGCACTGTTAGCTGCATGTGTTGGTCTCTTATTTCTGACATTTTTTACGAACTAACATTATAAACTCAAATTTGTCAGCAAATATTTCAAACATAACATCAACGGGGCAAGTTGGCGGAAGTAAGTTGACGACCTCGTCATCTTAACTCGTGATTCGTCATCTTGCCCCATTAAAAACTGATGTTCAACTTCTTATATTACCTACTCTTTCAGAAGATGCCGAGAGTATATAAAAGAAGAACTAATAGGCGATCATGGGATGAAATTGCTTTAATAGCCGCTATTCAGGTTGTTAGGGAGGGGATGTCATGCAATATGGCTGCTTCCAATTACGAGATTCCAGAAGCAACATTAAGAAGATATGTAAAGAAAGATGCACGAGGTGAGGACCTTCCTATACATGGGGGACGGTATCACGACACTTTTGATGCAGAACAAAGTCGTGAATTGGAAAAATACATCTTCACCTTTAACTTTCAAACCCTCAACCTTCAACCTTCTACCGCTCAACCTGTAACCTTCAACCAGTCAACCTTCAATCTTAAGTCCCTCAACTTTCAATTTTCAACCCCACAACCTTCAACCTTCAACCCCTCAACCATCAACCTTCAACTTCTCAACCTTCAACGTACAACCCCTCAACCTTCAACTCCTAAACCTCCAACTTTAAACACCTCAACCTTCAACCTTCAAGCCCTCAACCTTCAACCTTCAACCCCTCAACCTTCAACCTCCAACCTTCAACCCCTCAACCTTCAACCTTCAACTCCTCAACCTTCAACCTTCAACCGCTCAACCTTCAACTCCTAAACCTTCAACCTTAAACACCACAACCTTCAACCTTCAAGCCCTCAACCTTCAACCTTCAACCACTTAACCTTTAACCTTCAACCTCTCAACCTTCAACCTTCAACCTTCAACCCCTCAATCTTCAACCTTCAACCCCTCAATATTCAACCCCTTAACCTTCAACCTTCAACTTCCCAACCTTCAACTTTCAAGCCCTCAACCTTCAACCTTCAACCCCTCTAACTTCAACCTTCAACCCCTCAACCTTCAACCCATCAACCTTAAAACCTTCAACCCCTCAACCTTCAACCTTCAACATCTCAACCTTCAACCTTCAACCTCTCAACCTTCAACCTTCAACTCCTCAACCTTCAACCTTCAACCCCTCAACGTTCAACCTCCAACCTTCAACCCCTCAACCTTCAACCTTCAACTCCTTCAACCTTCAACCTTTAACCAATCAACCTTCGACCTTCAACCTTCAACCCCTCAACCTTCAACCTTCAACTCCTTCAACCTTCAACCTTTAACCTTCAACCCCTCAACTTTCAACCTTCAACTCCTTCAACCTTCAACCTTCAACCCCTCAACCTTCATCCTTCAACCCCTCAACCTTCAACCTTCAACCCCTCAACGTTCAACCTCCAACCTTCAACCCCTCAACCTTCAACCTTCAACTCCTTCAACCTTCAACCTTTAACCCATCAACCTTCGACCTTCAACCTTCAACCCCTCAACCTTCAACCTTCAACTCCTAAACCTCCAACCTTAAACACCTCAACCTTCAACCTTCAAGCCCTCAACCTTCAACCTTCAAATCCCCAACATTCAGTCCCTCAACCTTCAACCTTCAACCACTTAACCTTTAACCTTCAACCTCTCAACCTTCAACCTTCAACCTTCAACCCCTCAATCTTCAACCTTCAACACCTCAATATTCAACCCCTTAACCTTCAACCTTTAACTTCCCAACCTTTAACTTTCAAGCAATCAACCTTCAACCTTCAACCCCTCTAACTTCAACCTTCAACCCCTCAACCTTCAACCCATCAACCTTTAACCTACAACCCCTCAACCTTCAACCTTCAACCCCTCAACCTTCAACATTCAACCCCTCAACCTTCAACCTTCAACTCCTCATCCTTCAACCTTCAACCCCTCAACGTTCAACCTCCAACCTTCAACCCCTCAACCTTCAACCTTCAACTCCTTCAACCTTCAACCTTTAACCCCTCAACCTTCGACCTTCAACCTTCAACCCCTCAACCTTCAACCTTCAACTCCTCCAACCTTCAACCTTTAACCTTCAACCCCTCAACTTTCAACCTTCAACTCCATCAACCTTCAACCTTCAACCCCTCAACCTTCATCCTTCAACCCCTCAACCTTCAACCTTCAACCCCTCAACGTTCAACCTCCAACCTTCAACCCCTCAACCTTCAACCTTCAACTCCTTCAACCTTCAAACTTTAACCCCTCAACCTTCGACCTTCAACCTTCAACCCCTCAACCTTCAACCTTCAACTCCTTCAACCTTCAACCCTTTAACCTTCAACCCCTCAACTTTCAACCTTCAATTCCTTCAACCTTCAACCTTCAACCCATCAACCTTTAACCTTCAACCCCTCAACCTTCAACCTTCAACCCCTCAACCTTCAACCTTCAACTCCTCAACCTTCAACCTTCAACCCCTCAACGTTCAACCTCCAACCTTCAACCCCTCAACCTTCAACCTTCAACTCCTTCAACCTTCAACCTTTAACCCCTGAACCTTCGACCTTCAACCTTCAACCCCTCAACCTTCAACCTTCAACTCCTTCAACCTTCAACCTTTAACCTTCAACCCCTCAACTTTCAACCATCAACTCCTTCAACCTTCAACCTTTAACCCCTCAACCTTCGATCTTCAACCCCTTAACCTTCGACCTTCAACCCCTTCACCTTTAACTTTCAAACCCTCAACCTCCAACCTTCAACCCCTCAACCTTCAAACCTTTAACCCCTCAACCTTCAACCCATCAACCTTTAACCTTCAACCCCTCAACCTTCAACCTTCAACCCCTCAACCTTCAACCTCCAATCTTCAACCCCTCAACCTTCAACCTCCAACTCCTCAACCTTCAACCTTCAACCCCTCAACCTTCAACCTCCAACCTTCAACCCCTCAGCCTGCAACCTTCAACCTTTAACCCCTCAAGCTTCGACCTTCAACCTTCAACCCCTCAACCTTCAACCTTCAACTCCTTCAACATTCAACCTTTAACATTCAACCCCTCAACTTTCAACCTTCAACTCCTTCAATCTTCAACCTTCAACCCCTCAACCTTCATCCTTCAACCCCTCAACCTTCAACGTTCAACGCCTCAACGTTCTACCTCCAACCTTCAACCCCTCAACCTTCAACCTTCTACTCCTTCAACCTTCAACCTTTAACCCCTCAACCTTCAACCTTCAACTCCTTCAACCTTCAACCTTTAACCCCTCAACCTTCAACCTTCATCCTTCAAGCCCTCAACTTTCAACCTTCAACCACCCAACCATCTATCTTTAACCCCTCAACCTTCGACCTTCATCCCCTTAACCTTTAACTTTCAAACCTTCAACCTTCTACCCCTCAACCTGTAACCTTCAACCAGTCAACCTTTAATCTCAGTCCCTCAACTTTCAATCTTAAACCCCACAACCTTCAACCTTCAACCCCTCAACCATCAACCTTCAACTTCTCAACCTTCAACCTTCAACCCCTCAACCTTCAACTCCTAAACCTCCAACCTTAAACACCTCAACCTTCAACCTTCAAACCCTCATCCTTCAACCTTCAACTCCCCAACATTCAATCCCTCAATCTTCAACCTTCAACCACTTAACCTTTAACCTTCAACCTCTCAACCTTCAACCTCAAACCTTCAACCCCTCAATCTTCAACCTTCGACCCCTCAATATCCAACCCCTTAACCTTCAACCTTCAACTTCCCAACCTTTAACTTTCAAGCCCTCAACCTTCAACCTTCAACCCCTCTAACTTCAACCTTCAACCCCTCAACCTTCAACCCATCAACCTTTAACCTTCAACCCCTCAACCTGTAACCTTCAACCAGTCAACCTTCAATCTTCAGTCCCTCAACTTACAATCTTAAACCCCACAACCTTCAACCTTCAACCCCTCAACCATCAACCTTCAACTTCTCAACCTTCAACCTTCAACCCCTCAACCTTCAACTCCTAAACCTCCAACCTTAAACACCTCAACCTTCAACCTTCAAGCCCTCAACCTTCAACCTTCAACTCCCCAACATTCAGTCCCTCAACCTTTAACCTTCAACCACTTAACCTTTAACCTTCAACCTCTCAACCTTCAACCTTCAACCTTCAACCCCTCAATCTTCAACCTTCAACCTCTCAATATTCAACCCCTTAACCTTCAAACTTCAACTTCCCAACCTTCAACTTTCAAGCCCTCAACCTTCAACCTTCCACCCCTCTAACTTCAACCTTCAACCCCTCAACCTTCAACCCATCAACCTTTAACCTTCAACCCCTCAACCTTCAACCTTCAACCCCTCAACCTTCAACCTCCAACCTTCAACCCCTCAACCTTCAACCTTCAACTCCTCAACCTTCAACCTTCAACCCCTCAACCTTCAACCTCCAACCCTCAACCCCACAACCTTCAACATTCAACTCCTTCAACCTTCAAAATTCAACCCCTCAACCTTCGACCTTCAACCTTCAACCCCTCAACCTTCAACCTTCAACTCCTTCAACCTTCAACCTTTAACCTTCAACCCCTCAACTGTCAACCTTCAACTCCTTCAACCTTCAACCTTCAACCCCTCAACCTTCAACCTTCAACCCCTCAACTGTCAACCTTCAACTCCTTCAACCTTCAACCTTCAACTCCTTCAACCTTCAACCTTTAACCCCTCAACCTTCGATCTTCAACCGCTTAACCTTCAACCTTTAACAACTCGACCTTCAACCTTCATCCTTCAAGCCCTCAACTTTCAACCTTCCACCACCCAACCATTTATCTTTAACCCCTCAACCTTCGACCTTCTACCCCTTAACGCTTAACTTTCAAACCCTCAACCTTCAACCTTCTAAACCTCAACCTGTAACCTTCAACCAGTCAACCTTCAATCTTCAGTCTCTCAACTTTCAATCTTCAACCTCTCAACCATCAACCTTCAAATTCTCAACCTTCAACCTTCAACCCCTCAACCTTCAACTCCTAAACCTCCAATCTTAAACACCACAACCTTCAACCTTCAAGCCCTCAAACTTCAACCTTCAACCACTTAACCTTTAACCTTCAACCTCTCAACCTTCAACCTTCAACCTTCAACCCCTCAATCTTCAACCTTCAACCCCTCAATATTCAACCCCTTAACCTTCAACCTTCAACTTCCCAACCTTCAACTTTCAAGCCCTCAACCTTCACCCTTCAACCCCTCTAACTTCAACCTTCAACCCCTCAACCTTCAACCCATCAACCTTTAACCTTCAACCCCTCAACCTTCAACCTTCAACCCTTCAACCTTCAACCTTCAACCCCTCAACCTTCAACCTTCAACTCCTCAACCTTCAACCTTCAACCCCTCAACGTTCAACCTTCAGCCTTCAACCCCTCAACCTTCAACCTTCAACTCCTTCAACCTTCAACCTTTAACCAATCAACCTTCGACCTTCAACCTTCAACCTTCAACCCCTCAACCTTCAACCTTCAACTCCTTCAACCTTCAACCTTTAACCTTCAACCCCTCAACTTTCAACCTTCAACTCCTTCAACCTTCAACCTTCAACCCCTCAACCTTCATCCTTCAACCCCTCAACCTTCAACCTTCAACCCCTCAACGTTCAACCTCCAACCTTCAATCCCTCAACCTTCAACCTTAAACTCCTTCAACCTTCAACCTATAACCCCTCAACCTTCGACCTTCAACCTTCAACCCCTCAACCTTCAACCTTCAACTCCTAAACCTCCAACCTTAAACACCTCAACCTTCAACCTTCAAGCCCTCAACCTTCAACCTTCAAATCCCCAACATTCAGTCCCTCAACCTTCAACCTTCAACCACTTAACCTTTAACATTCAACCTCTCAACCTTCAACCTTCAACCTTCTACCCCTCAATCTTCAACCTTCAACCCCTCAATATTCAACCCCTTAACCTTCAACCTTTAACTTCCCAACCTTTAACTTTCAAGCCCTCAACCTTCATCCTTCAACCCCTCAACCTTCAACCTTCAACCGCTCAACGTTCAACCTCCAACCTTCAACCCCTCAACCTTCAACCTTCAACTCCTTCAACCTTCAACCTTTAACCCCTCAACCTTCGACCTTCAACATTCAACCCCCCAACCTTCAACCTTCAACTCCTTCAACCTTCAACCCTTTAACCTTCAACCCCTCAACTTTCAACCTTCAACTCCTTCAACCTTCAACCTTCAACCCATCAACCTTTAACCTTCAACCCCTCAACCTTCATCCTTCAACCCCTCAACCTTCAACTCCTAATCCTCCAACCTTAAACACCTCAACCTTCAACCTTCAAGCCCTCAACCTTCAACCTTCAACCCCTCAACCTTCAACCTCCAACCTTCAACCCCTCAACCTTCAACCTTCAACTCCTCAACCTTCAACCTTCAACCCCTCAACCTTCAACCTCCAACCTTCAATCCCTCAACCTTCAACCTTCAACTCCTTCAACCTTCAACTTTTAACAACTCAACCTTCGACCATCAACCTTCAACCCCTCAACCTTCAACCTTCGACTCCTTCAACGTTCAACCTTTAACCTTCAACCCCTCAACTTTCAACCTTCAACTCCTTCAACATTCAACCTTCAACCCCTCAACCTTCATCCTTCAACCCCTCAACCTTCATCCTTCAAGCCATCAACTTTCAACCTTCAACCACCCAACCATTTATCTTTAACCCCTCAACCTTCGACCTTCAACCCCTTAACCTTTAACTTTCAAACCCTCTACCTTCAACCTTCTACCCCTCAACCTGTAACCTTCAATCTTCAGTCCCTCAACTTTCAATCTTCAACTCCACAACCTTCAACCTTCAACCCCTCAACCATCAACCTTCAACTTCTCAACCTTCAACCTTCAACCCCTCAACCTTCAACTCCTAAACCTCCAACCTTAAACACCTCAACCTTCAACCTTCAAGGCCTCAACCTTCAACCTTCAACCCCTCAGTCTTCAACCTTCAACCCCTCAATATTCAACCCCTTAACCTTCAACCTTCAACTTCCCAACCTTCAACCTTCAACCCCTCAACCTTCAACCCATCAACCTTCAACCTTCAACCCCTCAACCTTCAACCTTCAACTCCTAAACCTCCAACCTTAAACACCTCAACCTTCAACCTTCAAGCCCTCAACCTTCAACCTTCAAATCCTCAACATTCAGTCCCTCAACCTTCAACCTTCAACCACTTAACCTTTAACCTTCAACCTCTCAACCTTCAACCTTCAACCTTCAACCCCTCAATCTTCAACCTTCAGCCCCTCAATCTTCAACCTTCAACCCCTCAATATTCAACCCCTTAACCTTCAACCTTTAACTTCCCAACCTTTAACTTTCAAGCCCTCAACCTTCAACCTTCAACCCCTCTAACTTCAACCTTCAACCCCTCAACCTTCAACCCATCAACATTTAACCTACAACCCCTCAACCTTCAACCTTCAACCCCTCAACCTTCAACATTCAACCCCTCAACCTTCAACCTTCAACTCCTCATCCTTCAACCTTCAACCCCTCAACGTTGAACCTCCAACGTTCAACCCCTCAACCTTCAACCTTCAACTCCTTCAACCTCAAACCTTTAACCCCTCAACCTTCGACCTTCAACCTTCAACCCCTCAACCTTCAACCTTCAACTCCTCCAACCTTCAACCTTTAACCTTCAACCCCACAACTTTCAACCTTCAACTGCTTCAACCTTCAACCTTCAACCCCTCAACCTTCATCCTTCAACCCCTCAACCTTCAACCTTCAACCCTTCAACCTTCAACCTTCAACTCCTCAACCTTCAACCTTCAACCCCTCAACGTTCAACCTCCAACCTTCAACCCCTCAACCTTCAACCTTCAACTCCTTCAACCTTCAACCTTTAACCCCTGAACCTTCGACCTTCAACCTTCAACCCCTCAACCTTCAACCTTCAACTCCTTCAACCTTCAACCTTTAACCTTCAACCCCTCAACTTTCAACCATCAACTCCTTCAACCTTCAACCTTTAACCCCTCAACCTTCGATCTTCAACCCTTTAACCTTCGACTTTCAACCCCTTCACCTTTAACTTTCAAACCCTCAACCTCCAACCTTCAACCCCTCAACCTTCAACCTTCAACTCCTTCAACCTTTAACCTTTAACCTTCAACCCCTCAACTTTCAACCTTCAACTTCTTCAACCTTCAACCTTTAACCACTCAACCTTCTACCTTCATCCTTCAAGCCCTCAACTTTCAACCTTCAACCAGCCAACCATCTATCTTTAACCCCTCAACCTTCGACCTTCAACCCCTTCAC
>CATVIB010000400.1:0-2500 GCA_958336395.1 Ctenicera cuprea
AGTTGAAGTTAAAGTTGAAGTTAAAGTTGAAGTTAAAGTTGAAGTTAAAGTTGAAGTTGAAGTTAAAGTTGAAGTTAAAGTTGAAGTTGAAGTTGAAGTTAAAGTTAAAGTTAAAGTTAAAGTTAAAGTTAAAGTTAAAGTTGAAGTTGAAGTTGAAGTTGAAGTTGAAGTTGAAGTTGAAGTTGAAGTTGAAGTTGAAGTTGAAGTTGAAGTTGAAGTTGAAGTTGAAGTTGAAGTTGAAGTTGAAGTTGAAGTTGAAGTTGAAGTTGAAGTTGAAGTTGAAGTTGAAGTTGAAGTTGAAGTTGAAGTTGAAGTTGAAGTTGAAGTTGAAGTTGAAGTTGAAGTTGAAGTTGAAGTTGAAGTTGAAGTTGAAGTTGAAGTTGAAGTTGAAGTTGAAGTTGAAGTTGAAGTTGAAGTTGAAGTTGAAGTTGAAGTTGAAGTTGAAGTTGAAGTTGAAGTTGAAGTTGAAGTTGAAGTTGAAGTTGAAGTTGAAGTTGAAGTTGAAGTTGAAGTTGAAGTTGAAGTTGAAGTTGAAGTTGAAGTGAAGTTGAAGTTGAAGTTGAAGTTGAAGTTGAAGTTGAAGTTGAAGTTGAAGTTGAAGTTGAAGTTGAAGTTGAAGTTGAAGTTGAAGTTGAAGTGAAGTTGAAGTTGAAGTTGAAGTTGAAGTTGAAGTTGAAGTTGAAGTTGAAGTTGAAGTTAAAGTTGAAGTTGAAGTTAAAGTTGAAGTTAAAGTTGAAGTTAAGTTGAAGTTAAAGTTGAAGTTAAGTTGAAGTTAAAGTTGAAGTTAAAGGTTGAAGTTAAGTTGAAGTTAAGTTGAAGTTAAAGTTGAAGTTAAAGTTGAAGTTAAAGTTGAAGTTAAAGTTGAAGTTAAAGTTGAAGTTAAAGTTGAAGTTAAAGTTGAAGTTAAAGTTGAAGTTAAAGTTGAAGTTAAAGTTGAAGTTAAAGTTGAAGTTAAAGTTGAAGTTAAAGTTGAAGTTAAAGTTGAAGTTAAAGTTGAAGTTAAAGTTGAAGTTTAAAGTTGAAGTTAAAGTTGAAGTTAAAGTTGAAGTTAAAGTTGAAGTTAAAGTTGAAGTTAAAGTTGAAGTTAAAGTTGAAGTTAAAGTTAAAGTTAAGTTGAAGTTAAGTTAAAGTTAAAGTTAAAGTTAAAGTTAAAGTTAAAGTTAAAGTTAAAGTTAAGTTAAGTTAAAGTTAAAGTTAAAGTTAAAGTTAAAGTTAAAGTTAAAGTTAAAGTTAAAGTTAAAGTTAAAGTTAAAGTTAAAGTAAAGTTAAAGTTAAAGTTAAAGTTAAAGTTAAAGTTAAAGTTAAGTTAAAGTTAAAGTTAAAGTTAAAGTTAAAGTTAAAGTTAAAGTTAAAGTTAAAGTTAAAGTTAAAGTTAAAGTTAAAGTTAAAGTTAAAGTTAAAGTTAAAGTTAAAGTTAAAGTTAAAGTTAAAGTTGAAAGTTAAAGTTAAGTTAAAGTTAAAGTTAAAGTTGAAAGTTGAAGTGAAAGTTGAAGTTGAAGTTGAAGTTGAAGTTGAAGTTGAAGTTGAAGTTGAAGTTGAAGTTGAAGTTGAAGTTGAAGTTGAAGTTGAAGTTGAAGTTGAAGTTGAAGTTGAAGTTGAAGTTGAAGTTGAAGTTGAAGTTGAAGTTGAAGTTGAAGTTGAAGTTGAAGTTGAAGTTGAAGTTGAAGTTGAAGTTGAAGTTGAAGTTGAAGTTGAAGTTGAAGTTGAAGTTGAAGTTGAAGTTGAAGTTGAAGTTGAAGTTGAAGTTGATGTTGAAGTTGAAGTTGAAGTTGAAGTTGAAGTGAAGTTGAAGTTGAAGTTGAAGTTGAAGTTGAAGTTGAGTTGAAGTTGAAGTTGAAGTTGAAGTTGAAGTTGAAGTTGAAGTTGAAGTTGAAGTTGAAGTTGAAGTTGAAGTTGAAGTTGAAGTTGAAGTGAAGTTGAAGTTGAAGTTGAAGTTGAAGTTGAAGTTGAAGGTGAAGGTGAAGGTGAAGGTGGAGGTGAAGGTGAAGGTGAAGGTGAAGGTGAAGGTGAGGTGAAGTTGAAGTTGAAGTTGAAGTTGAAGTTGAAGTTGAAGTTGAAGTTGAAGTTGAAGTTGAAGTTGAAGTTGAAGTTGAAGTTGAAGTTGAAGTTGAAGTGAAGTTGAAGTTGAGTTGAAGTTGAAGTTGAAGTTGAAGTTGAAGTTGAAGTTGAAGTTGAAGTTGAAGTTGAAGTTGAAGTTGAAGTTGAAGTTGAAGTTGAAGTGAAGTTGAAGTTGAAGTTGAAGTGAAGTTGAAGTTGAAGTTGAAGTTGAAGTTGAAGTTGAAGTTGAAGTTGAAGTTGAAGTTGAAGTTGAAGTTGAAGTTGAAGTTGAAGTTGAAGTTGAAGTTGAAGTTGAAGTTGAAGTTGAAGTTGAAGTTGAAGTTGAAGTTGAAGTTGAAGTTGAAGTTGAAGTTGAAGTTGAAGTTGAAGTTGAAGTTGAAGTTGAAGTTGAGTTGAAGTTGAGTTGAAGTTGAAGTTGAAGTTGAAGTTGAAGTGAAGTTGA